>BPLQ01011670.1:0-253078 GCA_021605075.1 Caerostris darwini | reverse complement strand
TTCTTCACCAAGAAATATAGACACATCAACGACATGGGAAGCTCTAATTGCCCATCAATTCCTCTATCACGCTTGTATATCTCCGTAACTGTCTCGCTTTTCTTACCCATTTGTGGTGTAGTTTCTCAATTGATAGGATAGATTTAGTTAATTTTCTAACTGTCCAGTATCAACTCTGAGAACATGCTTGACTGTTTTAGACTTGTCATTTAACCACAATAGGTTGGAAAAGATTAAGACACTTGTTTACCTCATAATTTTTTACATATTAAAAAAAATAATAAATAGCATATTTATTGTCCAGTGATTGTTGAAGAAGCTGTGGAAGTTTTCTTTAGGATTCATTGAATCATAAAGACTTTTAAAGAATTCTCCCTCGCTGCTTCGAACTTATTTTTTAAAAGAAAATATTTTCAACTTTTCGCCTTAATTAATGATACTTTTTATAGTTTTTTGTCTTTCTTACAGCACTACCAATACCAATAGGATAGAAAAACATTAAGAGATTTATTTATCTCGTAATTTTTTACATATTAAAAAAAAAAAATAGCATATTTATTGTCCAGTGATTGTTGAAGCTGTGGAAGCTTTCTTTAGGATTCATTGAATCATAAAGACTTTTAAAGAATTCTCCCTCGCTGCTTCGAACTTATTTTTTAAAAGAAAATATTTTCAAATTTTCGCCTTAATTAATGATACTTTTATAGTTTTTTGTCTTTCTTACAGCACTACCAATACCAATAGATAGAAAAACATTAAGAGATTTATTTATCTCGTAATTTTTTACATATTAAAAAAAAAAATAGCATATTTATTGTCCAGTGATTGTTGAAGCTGTGGAAGCTTTCTTTAGGATTCATTGAATAATACAGACTTTTAAAGAATTCTTCCTCGCTGCATCGAACTTATTTTTTAAAAGAAAATATTTTCAACTTTTCGCCTTAATTAATGATACTTTTCATAGTTTTTTGTCTTTTTTACAGCACTACCAATACCAATAGGATAGAAAAACATTAAGAGATTTAATTATCTCGTAATTTTTTACATATTAAAAAAAAAAATAGCATATTTATTGTCCAGTGATTGTTGAAGCTGTGGAAGCTTTCTTTGGGATTCATTGAATAATAAAGACTTTTAAAGAATTCTCCCTCGCTGCATCGAACTTATTTTTTAAAAGAAAATATTTTCAACTTTTCGCCTTAATTAATGATATTTTTTATATTTTTTTGTCTTTCTTACAGCACTACCAATACCAATAGGATAGAAAAACATTAAGAGATTTATTTATCTCGTAATTTTTTACATATTAAAAAAAAAAATAGCATATTTATTGTCCAGTGATTGTTGAAGCTGTGGAAGCTTTCTTTAGGATTCATTGAATAATAAAGACTTTTAAAGAATTCTCCCTCCTGCAATGAACTTATTTTTTAAAAGAAAATATTTTCAACTTTTCGCCTTAATTAATGATAATTTTTATAGTTTTTGTCTTTCTTACAGCACTACCAATACCAATAGGATAGAAAAACATTAAGAGATTTATTTATCTCGTAATTTTTTACATATTAAAAAAAAAAATAGCATATTTATTGTCCAGTGATTGTTGAAGCTGTGGAAGCTTTCTTTAGGATTCATTGAATAATAAAGACTTTTAAAGAATTCTCCCTAGCTGCATCGAACTTATTTTTTAAAAGAAAATATTTTCAACTTTTCGCCTTAATTAATGATACTTTTTATATTTTTTTGTCTTTCTTACAGCACTACCAATACCAATAGGATAGAAAAACATTAAGAGATTTATTTATCTCGTAATTTTTTACATATTAAAAAAAAAAATAGCATATTTATTGTCCAGTGATTGTTGAAGCTGTGGAAGCTTTCTTTAGGATTCATTGAATAATAAAGACTTTTAAAGAATTCTCCTAGCTGCATCGAACTTATTTTTTAAAAGAAAATATTTTCAACTTTTCGCCTTAATTAATGATACTTTTATAGTTTTTGTCTTTCTTACAGCACTACCAATACCAATAGGATAGAAAAACATTAAGAGATTTATTTATCTCGTAATTTTTTACATATTAAAAAAAAAAAGCATATTTATTGTCCAGTGATTGTTGAAGCTGTGGAAGCTTTCTTTAGATTCATTGAATAATAAAGACTTTTAAAGAATTCTCCCTAGCTGCATCGAACTTATTTTTTAAAAGAAAATATTTTCAACTTTTCGCCTTAATTAATGATACTTTTATATTTTTTGTCTTTCTTACAGCACTACCAATACCAATAGGATAGAAAAACATTAAGAGATTTATTTATCTCGTAATTTTTTACATATTAAAAAAAAAAAAAAATAGCATATTTATTGTCCAGTGATTGTTGAAGCTGTGGAAGCTTTCTTTAGGATTCATTGAATAATAAAGACTTTTAAAGAATTCTCCCTCGCTGCATCGAACTTATTTTTTAAAAGAAAATATTTTCAACTTTTCGCCTTAATTAATGATAATTTTTATAGTTTTTGTCTTTCTTACAGCACTACCAATACCAATAGGATAGAAAAAACATTAAGAGATTTATTTATCTCGTAATTTTTACATATTAAAAAAAAAAAAATAGCATATTTATTGTCCAGTGATTGTTGAAGCTGTGGAAGCTTTCTTTAGGATTCATTGAATAATAAAGACTTTTAAAGAATTCTCCCTAGCTGCATCGAACTTATTTTTTAAAAGAAAATATTTTCAACTTTTCGCCTTAATTAATGATAATTTTTATAGTTTTTGTCTTTCTTACAGCACTACCAATACCAATAGGATAGAAAAACATTAAGAGATTTATTTATCTCGTAATTTTTTACATATTAAAAAAAAAAAAAAAATAGCATATTTATTGTCCAGTGATTGTTGAAGCTGTGGAAGCTTTCTTTAGATTCATTGAATAATAAAGACTTTTAAAGAATTCTCCCTCGCTGCATCGAACTTATTTTTTAAAAGAAAATATTTTCAACTTTTCGCCTTAATTAATGATAATTTTTATAGTTTTTGTCTTTCTTACAGCACTACCAATACCAATAGGATAGAAAAACATTAAGAGATTTATTTATCTCGTAATTTTTTACATATTAAAAAAAAAATAGCATATTTATTGTCCAGTGATTGTTGAAGCTGTGGAAGCTTTCTTTAGGATTCATTGAATAATAAAGACTTTTAAAGAATTCTCCCTAGCTGCATCGAACTTATTTTTTAAAAAGAAAATATTTTCAACTTTTCGCCTTAATTAATGATAATTTTTATATTTTTTTGTCTTTCTTACAGCACTACCAATACCAATAGGATAGAAAAACATTAAGAGATTTATTTATCTCGTAATTTTTTACATATTAAAAAAAAAAATAGCATATTTATTGTCCAGTGATTGTTGAAGCTGTGGAAGCTTTCTTTAGGATTCATTGAATAATAAAGACTTTTAAAGAATTCTCCCTCGCTGCTTCGAACTTATTTTTTAAAAGAAAATATTTTCAACTTTTCGCCTTAATTAATGATACTTTTTACAGACTTTTGTCTTTCTTACAGTACTACCAATACCAATAGGATAGAAAAACATTAAGAGATTTATTTATCTCGTAATTTTTTACATATTAAAAAAAAAATAGCATATTTATTGTCCAGTGATTGTTGAAGCTGTGGAAGCTTTCTTTAGTATTCATTGAATAATAAAGACTTTTAAAGAATTCTCCGTCGCTGCATCGAAGTTATTTTTTAAAAGAAAATATTTTCAACTTTTCGCCTTAATTAATGATAATTTTTACAGTCTTTTGTCTTTCTTACAGTACTACCAATACCAATACGGTAGAAAAACATTAAGAGATTTATTTATCTCGTAATATTTTGCATATTAAAAAAATAAAAACTAACATATTCATTGTCCAGTGATAGTTGAAGCTGTGCAAGATTTCTATCGGAATTGGTGAATAATAAAACTTTTCAAGAATTTTCACTAGCTGCATCGAACTTATTTTTATAAGTAAATATTTTCGAGTTTCACATTAATTAGTGATACATTTTTTTACAGTCTTTTATCTTTTTTATACTACTACGAATACCAGAAGTAGTTTTTTAAAAAAGCAATTTGAAATTTGAAAATAATGTCAATTTAATATTTAAACAATAAGATTACATAATAAGTAAATAATAAAACTACAAATTATCTAAAATGCACCAAATAATATTCAAGATTTGTGTACATATTTCATACAAGTTGAATACATATACATATTTACAGATTTCATTGATATATACATATAGAATTCATATTTGCAAGAAATTTTTATTATATTAAATTATTGAAATATTTTCAATAACAGTTTCAGTTAGAATTAAAAAAAGTAAATATTGAATTATTGTAAAATACTATAGATAAATATTTCTATTAGGTCTTTATGAAACTCGACAGATTTATTTTTCAATGAGAAATAAATATAAATGTTTCTGTCACATCTGCATTTATAATGTTAAAAGCTTTTCAATACAACTTAAGTAGATGAGATTTTGTATGCTATTCTACATCTTCGCTTGTAGATATATATATTACTTATATTATAGAATGGATTATTTAAACTACGATTAATCTGGTTTGAATTAATTTGTTAGCAAAATATTTGTTAATGACTTACTCAATAGGGCCATTGCTAGAAATCACATCTAGAGTGAATAATTTCAACACAAGTGCAGAATCACTTTAAGTGGTCTAACATTAAACTTGAAACCAATTCACTTCGTTTAAATGTAATCAGGATTGAATGTCAACAGTTTAACTCATCTTCCACTAACAAATTAACTTTCAGTAATTATACCCTACAATCACGTACGTTCTCACTGATTAGTTACAAATTTAGGATTAAATTAGCATTCATTTAAATCTTTAGTTTTGCTTTACTCAACATTGACTTTCAGCAATCGTTTTCTAATTCGATAAATCGAATTAAAAATGTTCTTTTTTTTATATTATAAATAAAATAATGATTAGAATTTTAATATTTGTTTTGTTGCAGCTTATAATTTAAAAAATATTTTAATTAATTTATATTTTAATTTATTATTTCTTTACTAAATTAAATTTATAATTATTATTTTTTGATATATTTATTTTATTTTGTCAATATAAAAAAACTATTTTATTATTTTTTCAAATATTTATATTATTTCTTAAAATTTATTATTATTAATCTCGTATTTTATTATTTTATATTTTAAAATTTATTCATTTCTTCTTTATTATTTCTTCAAATTTTGGTTAATATTTTTATATATTGATTTTTTCCCTGATTTTTCAAATTATTTAATCACAGTACGTATATTTATAATTTATTAATGAATAAATTATTCGATTTCCTAAAACTCTTCCAATTTTTTCTAATTTTAATTATAATTTTACTTTGTTAAAGATATTTTTGTCAGTATTTGAATTTGTAAATTTTTGTTTCGTTTTTTACTTTACTCTTTTAAGAATGAATTTTATTTATTATTATTTTAACAAATAAAACCTTTTTTTAGTATCAGATTTCATACCACCAGATGGTGCCCATCTTCGAAACTAACGGGCATCATTATTTAAGTTTTAAAAATATAAGGTAGAAAATTTACAGTATTAGTTTTCAATTTCTTCTTCAAACAAACAGTATTCTCTAAAAAAAGTAAATACTAACAAATTAAAAGCAGAACAAAATTGTTAGAAATTCTTTTAAAGGAAAGGTTGCTTTATTTAGCCAATTTATATAATTTAAGAAGAGTTATTTAAAATCTCAAACCAAATAAAATGCACCAAAGTTAATTTTTTATTTTTATTTTTTGTAACTGGAAAATATCTATTAGCATGAAATAAAGATATTTTAGTAAAGGATTCATATTAAGATATATCAAACTAATGGCTTTTCTTTCAAAGCGTAAAAGTAAAAATTTGGAATGTAATATATCAAAATATAAGAATTAAAAAAAATTGTAATCATTTGAAAAGTTAAGTATTATAAAATTAATTAATTATAAAATTAATTAAATTTAAGTATTATAAATTAAAAATTAATTATCTCTACACTATATATTACTTTTTTGGATTACTTTAAATATAATATGATATAAAACACAATATATATTTTTAATGTATTATGTATATATATATATATACATAATATAATATAATATATTATGCGTAGATTATTTTAAATATATCTATATATAATGTTAAGTATTAATTTTGCAAAATAAACTTGTTGAAAAGTATTCATGATTTTTTCCTTTTTTTATTAAGTTGATTTTAATGTTTTCTTCTTACAAATGAATCAGGATGAAATTAAAATAAACTAATAATGAAGTTAAATTGCCTCATTCAGGAAATAAGTTACTAAAATATAATTAATTAAAAGTTATTTTTCTTTTATATATTTTGTTTAACATGTTGGCTTTTATTAGCCATAAAATATAAGGGTATTCTATTGGGAATAAAAGTTTTTATCGTCTTTCTTCATTTTCATTTTGGTTTTAAATTTTTATTACGAGCTTTTTTATGTATAACAAAATATAGCAGATACGAAATATAATGTATATTTTGTAAAAATATAAATATATCATCTGTACAAATAATTAAGTAATTGTTAAATAATTTAGTAAAAAATTAAATTAAAAGAAAAATTTTACCTGTAACCTGCATATCGGTCTATACGATTACAATTTTTTCAACTCAATTTATCAAGTTATATAATTGATTTTATTTTGTAATTGTATGTAAAATGTTCTTGTTGTTGCTTTGGATAAATATGATTTGTGATAATTCAAAATAAATAAATTCAAAAAATAATTTGTTATAATAATTAATTTATAACAAATACTTTATCAGCTTATTTTTGAATAAATTAAGTAGAATATTGAAAATTATGTATTCGACTAGATTTATTAAAATAGGGAATATCTAATTTTTATCAAGCATTATCATTCACTATGCCAACTATTATAACTATAAAATAAATCAACGGTCTGCAATTTATGAATAATCAATTGAAATGAAATTGTAAAATTATGTGATCGACGCACGACCAATTTATAATGATTATATTATTATTATTATTATTTTAACATTACATAACTATCAGTGAACTGGACCTGATAAGAACTGGAACTCATTTTCACTTACTCAATGTTGAACTAACAGCACATAACAATAAAAAAATCTAATTTCAAACAAGTTTGAAAATTCAAAACCACATTTCACCGAGAAAAAAAAAGAAATAAAGACTTCATGATATGTATCTTATCTTTTATTAAAATTCGTAAAAATTACTGCAACAACTCCAAAAGCTTTTGAAAACTTTTCTTCGGAACATTTTGCTGATGATCCTGAGACTGCAAATAAAAAATGGATTCAGAACCCTAAAAAATTCATAATCTTCCCAGTGATTGGTGGAAAATCGATTTGGAAACAGGAGTCTAAGCTGTGGGCAAAAAAGAACTTCCTTAATGTTAGTCACACCCATCCCTAAATGAGTCCATGAACATCTTTGATGTTATCCGAAGCCGATTACTGGAGCGTGGGTGGGAAAAATCACAGTGGACTGTTTCGTATTTAATATTAAAGAGACACGTTTCTTACACTTATCACAGACAGTGCAATATAATGAGTCACGCTTTTAAAAATGAGCCTAAATAGTAGCCTAAAGGGCACGTTTTATACGAATAAACGTAAAACTTTGTGTATAATTTCGATAATTCTTTTATTCGAAAGGCAAAAATTGGTAGTTGTTCATTTTGACTTCTGAGTAAACTATAGCAAAACTCGCTTAACGCTGTTTGACTATTACGTTGTAATATTGGGAAATTCCCGAAATTCGAATTTTTGAAGCTTATCATCTGTTGCGGAAATTCCGATAACTGAAATGATTATTTGTTTCATCATTTCAGTTGTCGAAATTTCAGCAACAGATGAAAGTTGCAAAAAAAGTTGCAATTTAAAGTTTCAATTTAAGATAAATAACCCATTAGAGATTATTGGAAGAGTTACAATATCCAGGATTCTTATCATCTGTTAGGGAAACTCCGACAGCTGAAATGATGAAACATATAGAGAAGATAAATAATCCATAAGAGATTAGTGGAAAAACTATAATATCCAGGATGCCTATCATCTGTTGCGGAAATTCCGACCACTGAACTGATGAAACTTATAAATAATACATTAGAGATTATTAGAAGAACTACAGTATCCAGGATGCTTATCATCTGTTGGGGAAATTCCGTCAGCTGAAATGATGAAACATATAGAGAAGATAAATAATCCATAAGAGATTAGTGGAAAAACTACAATATCCAGCAGGCTTATCATCTGTTGGGGAAATTACCACAACTGAACTGGTAAAAAACATACAGAAAATAAGTAATCCATTAGAGATTATTGGAAGAACTACAATATCCAGAATGCTGCCAACAACATTAATCTTGCCTGGAAAGAAATGATCGAGAAAAGTATGAAAGGAGTATGGAAGAATGTATGATCGGAGCTAAGTAGGGATATTGGCATAGATCAGATTTTTATCCAAAGTCGATTACTGGATAGTGGTGGGAAAAATCACAGTGAACTGTTTCATATTTAATATTAAAGAGACACTTTCTTACACTTACAGATAGTGCAATATAATGAGTCACGCTTTTAAAAATGAGCCTAAATAGCAACCTAAAAGGCACGTTTTATGCGAATAAGTGTAAAACTGTGTATAATTTCGATAATTCTTTTATTCGAAATCGAAAATTGGTAGTTGTTCATTTTGACATCTGCGTAAAATACTACAAGACCCGCTTTAACGCTGTTTGATTATTACGTGGTAGCATTGGGATTTCCCAGAATCTCAAATTTTGGAGCTTATCATATGTTGCTGAAATTCCGACCACTGAACTGATGAAATGTATAAATAATCCATTAGAGATTATTGGAAGAACTACAATATCCAGGATGCTTATGTATTAGTTATCTTCTCTAAAGATAAATAATCCATAAAAGATTATTGAAAAAACTGCAATATTCAGCATGCTTATCATATAAATAATCCATTAGAGATTATTGGAAGAACTACAATATTCAGGATGCTTATCATCTGTTAGAGATGTTCCGACAACTAAAATGATGAAACATATCGAGAAGATAATTAATCCATAAGATATTACTAGAAAAACTACAATATCCAGGATTATTATCATCTGTTGCGGAATTCCTACCACAGCACTGATGAAACATATAAATAATCCATAAAAATTATTGGAAGAACTACAATATCCAGAATGCTTATCATCTGTTGGCGAAATTCCGACCATTGAATTGATGAAACATATAGAGAAGATAAATAATGCATTAGAGATTATTGGAAGTACTACAATATCCCGGATACTGTTGACAACAGTAATCTTTCTGTAATGAGATGACCGAGAAATGTATGAAAGGAGTAGGGAAGACTGTATGGTCGGAACTACTTAATCATGTTGGCACAAGAGCATCCATTGTTGGTGTCAACAAAATCGCCAAGCTAACTAATGAATGCGTAGGATATTGCATTTACAACTGGTGAAAGTCTTTTCAAAGGCAATCTTAAAGAATTGGTAGACGCATGAAGATGAGGAAATTAGAATTTCTGAAGATGATGAGAAAAAGGATGATGGCATCTTCTTTAAGCGTTACACTGCATCTCCATAAAAAATATCAGGAACTTCCTCAAAACAAACATAACATTGTTACACTTTTTTGGTTTTTAATAAATGTTTTATGAAAAAAATTGATATTATCAATAAATAAATCTAGAACTAATGTATTAAAAACATTTGATAATACATGTCACAAAATAAAACAAAAAATTGATAAATTTTCTTATTCTATTTTCTTTTTCACTTATCCTCATTGTATGCTTTTGAGATGACCTTGTTTACAGCTGTTTCGTTCAGTACAGGAATTTATTGAAACGCATATGTGTTAAGTGGAGTCTTACTACATTTGCTTTAACCTTTGATTTTTCCTTCATTTAATTTTACATTCAAATGATTTAATTAGCGATTTTATTTATCCAGTGAAACAGACCAAGAAATATCATAACTAATTATGGAATATGATTGATTTTGCAATTAGTTTTATATTATATTTCAAGTAAATCAATTAGAATTTGTCTTATAATATTATTAATTATTTCTAACGATATTAGCAATTATTCTCCTTATTATTAAACTTAATTCATCTAAATTAATATATATTAACTATAACTCTATCGCTTAATTTCATTTGATTTGAATATTTATTTAATTATCTAGGCCCTAAACAAATATCCGCATGACATAAAATATGATAATGAAATTCAATAAGTTGAAAGGGACAATTGATTTGTTTAATTGAAATGCCACATAACGTCTGAAAACAGCAAAGGCTTTTTATGTAAAACTTTTTATTTAACTAAATAAAAAGTCTTATATAAAAAGCCTTTTTATCCTAAAAACTAATTTTTGTAAAACATATTATTTTATTATTTTTTTTATATCAATACTTTCCAATCATTTATAAATCTGAATATTTATGAAAAAGGAGTTGCTCACTGATATAGAAAACTAATTATCAGATTCATTTCTAATAAATAATTAAAAGTATGCTGCAAAACAGATTTTCATAGAAAATATAAATATGTATTTAGAAAACAGCTTCTCAAAACTTACATACTAAAAACTAGCTAAAGCCTTTATTAAGCAGTTATAAAACATCTTTTAATCTATTTATATTTTGGCTTAGATCTTTACTAAATCAAATATAAACACCACTTTTTAAGCTTTAATATATATATTGTCTATACACTTTTGGCATTTGTATTTGGCATGACCTGTAGTAGAACCCGAAACATGTTAGTAGTTGTTCGGAATTCACAGTAGGTCATTGCCTAATATGAGTACTACTACTACTACACCACACCACATCGCTGTGCCTAGAGTTGAATTGGCCCTTTACAATTTGGAAATGATGTGGGTGAGAAGTCTAATTGGGTTCTGTGACTCTCTACTGTCATATGAGACTGCGACCTACAGCCTTAAAGTTGATTCTGAACCTCTACAAATATCCATGAATTCCAATCACAGGATTCGAACCTGTCTAATATAACTGTAGAGCATTGGAGATAAAACTGACAATCCTAACCCGTAAAAATATAAACATCTCATGTCTCGGAATCTGCCAGAAAGCATACATACATGGTTCACTATGAGCTGTAGTACCGTGGAGTTAGTTAGTTTGTAAGCGTTGAAAAGCTTGTTTTAAACATGAAATAACTCAGTTAATATACTCGGTTTTTTTGTTGTTGTTCATTAATAATTTCCAAGAAATCTTGAAAGGTTTTTATTTCACTACTCTAATAGCGAAATTAAATTTTATTTGAATAATACTATTATTGAAACATTTTCCCACCAATTTAGACGCCTCACTTTAAATTAATACCAAAATAAAAACAAGTCAATCAGGACTCAAGAAATATTTGCAGTTTTTGGAAACATCTATTACTATCGATATCCCAGATTCAACCAGAACCAGAAAAAGAAGGGCGGAAAAAAAGCCAATAAAAACTCCCAAAACTCTCCACAATCGATAACTCCGGTTAGTCATTACCCTTCGACCGTTTGATCATATCAAAGAAGTCGAGTGAAATAGAGCCGACACAAAGGGAACTTTTCCGTCAACATCAGCACTTAGAGGTGACAAGATAGGGACTTTTTGACCGAGAGGGAAAAAAACCTTTTACTTTCTCCCTTCCTTCATTAGAGCCGGTTAATGGGAGAGTTCTTTCTCTGGGTGAGATGATTCGATACAGTTTTTGACTGCTGGGTATAGATTGTCAATTTGGGGACGCATTGTTGAGGATGCTTATAATAAAGGTGTTTCCTAATAATTTTTTTTTTTTGAATTATTATTGCCCTTGTCTTCTTAATTGGTAATAGTTGAATAGGTTGCAGTTATACATTGAAACTGTTGTAATGTTAAAAGTTTCAATTATGCTGCATTTATTTTTTATTGTTTATTATTAAATTATAAATATTTCAAATTTAAAGTACTATGAAGTATTATTTGAAGCATTATCGCATGTTTCACTATTAGCCTAATAACATTCTAGTTAACATGCAAAAGCCAAAGGTATTGCAGTTAGCTAAAGAGCTGCGCTATGAAGTATTATGAAGTAGTATTTCAAGCATTATCGTTTGTTTTACTACTAGACAAATAGTACTACACTCTAGTTCATGCAAAATCAAAAGGTATAGAGGTTAGCTAAAGAGGTGCGTGATGACATAAAATGAAGTGTTATTTGAAGCATTGCCATATGTTTTACTATTAGAGGAGGATTCCCATATTATGAGGATTCCCATAATAAAGATGTTTCCTAGTAATTTTTCATAGAATTATTATTTTCGTTTTCTTATTATTTGGTAATAGTTGAATAGGTTACAGTTATAAACTAAAAGCTGTTGTAATGTTAAAAGTATTTTAAAACATCAGTTATGATGCACTTACTTTTTTATTTTTATTATTAAATTATAAATAATTTAAATTTGAAGTATTATGAAGTATTTTGCAGTATTATTTGAAGTATTATCATTTTTACAAATAATACAATATTACTATTTTCTAGTTACTATGTAAAATGTTAAGCGCTCGGGTTTCGGGTTCGAGTACCGACGGAGCAATGGATATTTGTAGTGGTTCGGAGTACACTTTAAACCGTAAGTCCTTATCGACTATGACTGTACAGAACCTTACCCCTTAAGAAGAAAAACATCTCATGTCTCGGAATCTACCTGTAGCCAGACGGCCTTGGCCAATCACGGGATGTAGTGCTAGGATTTGGTTTTTCACAGTACAGTCATTTTGTGCACACGTTAGGCTAACATTTTAACGGGGATTAAAAACAACCAACAAGCATCCATGCCACCACCAGAATTTTAATTTGAAGCCTGTTGTACCAGCGGTGAGAGTCCTAGCCAATTTGCCATCAGGCCGCGTAGTGCCGGGGAGTTCGTTAGTTTATAAGCGTTGAAGAGCCTGTTTTAAATATGAAAATAACTAAATAGATAAAAAATGATGTACATATGTTTTCCTTCGTTCATTAATATTTTTCCAGAAGGCTTTGAAGGTTTTTATTTCACTGCTCATCTTACATAGCGAAATTAAATTTTATTCTATTAATACTACCATTAAAACACTTATCCCACCAATTAAAGCGACTCACTTTAAATTAATACAAAAATAAGAATAAGCTAATCGGAACTCAACAAATATTTGTAATTTTCGGAAACATCTATTACTATCGATTTCCCAGATTCAACCAGAACCAGAAAAAGACAAGAAAAAAAACCCAATAAAAACCCCCCATCTCTCATAACTCTCCACAATCGATAACTCCGGTTAGTCATTACCCTTCGACCGTTTGATCATATCAAAGAAGTCGAGTGAAATACAGCCGACACAAAGGGAACTTTTCCGTCAACATCAGCACTTAGAGGTGACAAGATAGGGACTTTTGGACCGAGAGGGAAAAAAAACTTTTACTTTTCCCTTCCATCATTAGAGTCGGTTAATGGGAGAGTTCTTTCTATGGGTGAGATGATTCGATACAGTTTTTGACTGCTGGGTATAGATTGTCAATTTGGGGACAAATTGTTGAGGATGCCTACAATAAAGATGTTTCCCAATCATTTTTTTCCGGAATTATTATTTTCCTTGTCTTATTATTTGGTAATAGTTAAATAGATTACAGTTATAAACTGAAAACAGTTGGAATGTTAAAAGTATTTTAAGGCATCAATTTTATTGTATTTTTTTTTTTTTATTATTAAATTATAAATATTTAACTAAGCATTATGAAGCATTTTGCAGCATTATGAAGTATGTTGTACTAATGAAGTGTTTTTGTAGCATTATTTGAAGTATTTTCGTATGTTTTACAATTAATTCAAGAGTACTAGTTAATATGGAAAAGGGTTAAGCTCTCTGGTGCCCGGTACCACTGGTTTCAGGTTCTAATCCCGTTTGTGCCATGGATATTTGTAGTGATTGGGAATACAATTTAAACCGTAGGTCCCTGTCTACTCTGAGAGGTTGGGCATATTGCTGATAACCTTACCCCCTAAAACAACATCTCATGTTTCGGAATCTGCATGCAGACAAACGGCCTAGGCTCACCATGAGCTGTAGCAAACAAAGTTAATTAGTTTGTAAACGTTGAAGACCTTGTTTTAAACATGATAAGAACTGAGTAGAAGAAATTATCCAAACGTTTTTATTTGTTTATTAATAAGTCCTCTGAACTCTTTTAAGGTTTTGATTTCACTACTCTACTAACATAACGAAATAAAATTTTATTCTATTAATACCCCATTAAAACCTTTTTTTCCGCAAATTCAAAATGACTCACTTTAAATTAATACCAAAATAAGAACAAGTTAATCAGAACTCAAGAAATAGTAGTAGCTTTCGGAAACATCTATTACCATCGATTTCGCAGATTCAACCAGAACCAGAAAAAGACGGGGAAAAATAAAACCAATAAAAAACCTCCATCTCTCATAACTCTCCACAATCGATAATTCCGGTTAGTCATTACCCTTCGACCGTTTGATCATATCAAAGAAGTCGAGTGAAATACAGCCGACACAAAGGGAACTTTTCCGTCAACATCAGCACTTAGAGGTGACAAGATAGGGACTTTTGGACCGAGAGGGAAAAAAATTTTACTTTTCCCTTCCATCATTAGAGTCGGTTAATGGGAGAGTTCTTTCTCTGGGTGAGATGATTCGATACAGTTTTTGACTGCTGGGTATAGATTGTCAATTTGGGGACAAATTGTTGAGGATGCCTACAATAAAGGTGTTTCCCAATCATTTTTTCCGGAATTATTATTTTCCTTGTCTTATTATTCGGTAATAGTTAAATAGATTACAGTTATAAACTGAAAACAGTTGTAATGTTAAAAGTATCTTAAGACATCAATTATACTGTATTTATTTTTTTTTATTATTAAATTATAAATATTTTAACTAAGTATTATGAAGCATTTTGCAACATTATGAAGTATGTTGTACTATTATGAAGTATTTTTTAGTATTATTTGAAGTATTTTCGTATGATTTACAATTAATTCAATAGTACTATTCAACATGTAAAAGGGTTAAGCCCCCTGGCGCACGGTACCACTGGTTTCAGGTTCGAATCCCGTTGGTGCCCTGGATATTTGTAGTGGTTCGGAATACACTTTAAAACGTAGGTCTGTGTCTACTATGAGAGGTTGGGCATATTGCTGATAACCGTACCCCTTAAAAAAACATCTCATGTTTCGGAATCTGCATGCAGACAAACGACCTTAGCCCACCATGGGCTGTAGCAAACAAAGTTAAATAGTTTGTAAACGTTGAAGACCTTGTTTCACTCATGAAAAGAACTAAGTAGAAGAAATTATCCAAACGTTTTTATTTGTTTATTAATAAGTCCTCTGAACTCTTTTGAGGTTTTGATTTCACTACTCTACTAACATAACGAAATTAAATTTTATTCTATTAATACCCCCATTAAAAACTTTTTTTTTCACAAATTCAAAATGACTCACTTTAAATTAATACCAAAATAAGAACAAGTTAATCAGAACTTTAAGAAATATTAGTAGCTTTCGGAAACATCTATTACCATCGATTTCGCAGATTCAACCAGAACCAGAAAAAGACGGGGATAAATAAAACCAATAAAAAACCTCCATCTCTCATAACTCTCCACAATCGATAACTCCGGTTAGTCATTACCCTTCGACCGTTTGATCATATCAAAAAAGTCGAGTGAAATACAGCCGACACAAAGGGAACTTTTCCGTCAACATCAGCACTTAGAGGTGACGAGATAGGGACTTTTTGACCGAGAGGGAAAAAATTTTTACTTTTCCCCGGTCTCACTTCCTTCATTAGAGTCGGTTAATGGGAGAGTTCTTTCTTTAGGTGAGATGATTCGATACAGTTTTTCACTGCTGGGTATAGATTGTCAATTTGGGGATGCATTGTTGAGGATGCCTACAATAAAGATGATTCCCAATAATTTTTCCGGAATTATTATTTTCGTTGTCTTCTTATTTGGAAATAATTGAATAGGTTATAAACAGAAAACTGTTGCAATGTTAAAAGTATTTTAAGACATCAATTATACTCCATTTATTTTTGTTTTTATTATTAAATTATAAATATTTTAAATTTAAAGTATTATTGTTTGTTTCACTACTAGCCCAATAGTACTACGTTTTAATTAACATGCAAAAGGTATAAAGGTTAGCTAGAATGGTGTGCTGTGCAGTAATCTGAATTGTTTTGAAGTATTATTTGAAGCATTATCGTATATCTTACTACTAGCCCAAAACTCTAATATGACTGTAGTACTAACAACCTTAGCACAAAAGAAAAACTTATCAATGCTCTGAAATCTGCCTATAGTCGCACGGTCTTAGCTGTAGTGCCAAGGACTTAGTTAGTTTGTAAGCTTTGAAGATTTTGTTTTAAACATGAAAACTACAAAGTAGAAATAATGATACACGTATGTTTTTCGTTGTTCAATAATTATTTCCCAAAAAGTACCAGTTGTAATTCCCAAGAACCAACTGTACCTATTATGTGCAGTTTATTTCACTATTCTACTAGATTTTGATAGCGAAATTTTTTATTCTATTAATACCACATTTAAAATATATTTTTTCACTAATTAAAACCAATCACTTTAAATTAATACAAAATAAGGATAAGCCAATCGGAACTCAAGAAATATTTGTCGTTTTCGGAAACATCTATTACCATCGATTTCCCAGATTCAACCAGAACCAGAAAAAGACGGGAAAAATAAAACCTAATAAAGAATCCCCATCTCTCATAACTCTCCACAATCGATAACTCCGGTTAGTCATTACCCTTCGACCGTTTGATCATATCAAAGAAGTCGAGTGAAATACAGCCGACACAAAGGCAACTTTTCCGTCAACATCAGCACTTAGAGGTGACAAGATAGGGACTTTTGGACCGAGAGGGGAAAAAAAACTTTTACTTTTTTCCGGTCTCACTTCCTTCATTAGAGTCGGTTAATGGGAGAGTCCTTTCTCTGGGTGAGATGATTCGATACAGTTTCTGACTGCAGGGTATGGATTGTCAATTTGGGGATGCATTGTTGAGGATGCTTATAATAAAGATGTTTCACAATCATTTTTTCGGAATTATTATTTTCGTTGTCTTATTATTTGGTAATGGTTGAATAGGTAACGGTTATAAACTGATGTATTTATAAACTGAACCCTTAAATGTATATTTAGAGCATTAATTATGCTGCATTAACTTTTTATTTTTATTATTAAATTATAAATATTTTAGATTTAAAGTATTATGAAGTATTATTTGAAGCATTATCATATGTTTTACTACTAGCCCAATAGTATTACATTCTAGTTGACATGAAAAATCAAAATGTATAGTAATTAGCTAAAGGGATACGCTTTGAAGTATTATGAAGTATTATTTGAAACATTATCGCATGTTTTACTACCAGCCCAATAGTACTACGTTTTAGTTAACACGCAAAAGGTATAGAGGTTAGCGAAAGGGGGACGTTATGAAGTATTAGGAATTATTTTGAAGTATTATTTGAAGCATTATCGTATGCTTTACTACTAGCCTAATAGTACTGCATTCTAATTAACATGCAAATGCAAAAGGTATAGATGTTAGATAAAAGGGTGCGCTATGAAGTAGTATGAATTATTTTGAGTTAATATGAATTTAGAAGTATTATGAAATATTATTTGAATCATCATCGTATGTTTTACTACCCAATACTTAGTACTACGTTGTAGTCAACATGTAAAAGCAAAAGGTATAGCAATTAGCTATAGGGGTGCACTATGAAGCATTATGAGGTATTATTTGAATCATTACGGTATGTTTTAGTACCCAATAGTACTACATTTCAGTTAACATGCAAAAGAAAAAGGTAAAGAGGTTATCTAAAGGGGTGCACTATGAAGTATTATGAATTCTTTTGAAGTATAAGGAAGTATTATTTGAAACATCGTTTTACTACTAGCCGAATAGTACTACTTTCTAGTTAACATGCAAAAGGTATAGTAATTAGCTATAGGGGTGCCTTATGAAGCGTTATGAAGTATTAGTCGAAGCATTAAAGTAAGTTTCACTACTAGCCCGATAGTACACAATCGATAACTCCGGTTAGTCATTACCCTTCGACCGTTTGATCCTATCATAGAAGTCGAGTGAAATACAACCGGCACAAAGGGAACTTTTCCGTCAACATCAGCACTTATAGGTGACAAGATAGGGACTTTTTGACCGAGAGGGGAAAAAAACTTTTACTTTTTCCCCGGTCTCACTTCCTTCATTAGAGTCGGTTAATGGGAGAGTTCTTTCTCTGGGTGAGATGATTCGATACAGTTTTTGACTGCAGGGTACAGATTGTTAATTTGGGGATACATTGGTGAGGATACCCTTAATAAAGATGTTTCCCAATAATTTTTTCCGGAATTATTATTTTCGTTGTCTTATTATTTGGTAATAGTTGAATAAGCTACGGTTATAAACAGAAAATTGTTGTAATGTTAAAAGTATTTTAAGACATCAATTGTATTGTATTTATTTTTTTATTTTCGATTATTAATTTTCAATATTTTAAATTTGAAGTGTTTTGGATATTATGAAGTATTATTGTAAGCATTATCGTATGTTTTACTGCTAGCCCAATAGTACAAAATTCTAGTCAACATGCAAAAGCGAAAGGTATAGAGGTTAGCTAAGGGGTTGCGCTATGAAGTATTAGGAAGTATTTTGCAGTATTATTTGAAGTATTATTTTATGTTTTACAAATAGTCCACTAGTACTACTTTCTACTTAATATGTAAAAGGGTTAAGCGCTCTGGCGCTCGGTATCACAGGTTTTTCGTGGAGTCCATGCGGTGCAAAGGATGTTTGTAGGGGTTCGGAATCCACTTAAACCGTAGGTTCAGTCTACTATGACTGTAGAGGTTGGGCGTATTACTGATAACCTTACCCTTTAAAAAGAAAAACATCCCATGTCTCGGAATCTGCCTGTAGACAGACGGCCATAGCAACGTTAAAAGTATTATAGCACTATGGCCTGCAGAAAACAAAGTTAACTAATTTGTAAGTGTGGAAGGCCTTATTTTAAGCATGAAAACGACTAAATAGAAAAAAGTGATCCACACGTTTTTATTTGTTCCCAAGAAAATTTTTATAATTTTAATTTCAATACTTTATTTACGTAGAGAAATTAAATTTTATTCTATTAATAACACGATTAAAATAAAAATTTTCCGCAAATTAAAGCGACTCACTTTAAATTAATACGAAATTAAGAATAAGTCAATCGGAACTCAAGAAATATTTGCCGTTTTCGGAAACATCTATTACCATCGATTTCCCAGATTCAACCAGAACCAGAAAAAGACGGGAAAAAATAAACCCAATAAAAAACCTCCCTCTCTCATAAATCTCCACAATCGATAACTCCGGTTAGTCATTACCCTTCGACCGTTTGATCATATCAAAGACGTCGAGTGAAATATAGCCGACACAAAGGGAACTTTTCCGTCAGCATCAGCACTTAGAGGTGACAAGATAGGGACTTTTTGACCGAGAGGGAAAAAAAACTTTTACTTTTTCCCGGTCTCACTTCCTTCATTAGAGTCAGTTAATGGGAGAGTTCTTTCTCTAGGTGAGATGATTCGATACAGTTTTTGACTGCTGGGTATAGATTGTCAATTTGGGGATGCATTGTTGAGGATGTCTAAAATAAAGATGTTACCTAATAATTTTTTAAGGAATTATTATTTTCGTTGTCTTATTATTTGGTAATAGTTGAATACGTTACAGTTATAAACTGGGAACTTTTGTAATGATAAAAGTTTTTTAAGACAGCATTTATACTGAATTAATTTTATGTTTTATTATTAAATTGTAAATATTTTAAATTTAAATTATTATTTGAAGTAATATTGTATGTTGTTTTACTACTAGACCAATAGTATTACGCTCTAGTTAACGCGCAAAAGCAATAGGTATATATGTTAGCTAGTACGGTGCGCTATGAAGTATCATGAAATATTTTGAAGTATTATTTGAAGCATTATGGTATATTTTACTACTAGCACAATAGTCTAATATGACTGTAGAACTGACAAACTTACCTCAAAAGAAAAACTTATCAAGGCTCTGAATCTCTCTATGGGTACACGGCTTTGGCCCAGCATAGGCTGTAGTGCCGTGGAGTTAGTTAGTTTGTAAACTTTGCAGAGCTTGTTTTAAACATAAAAATGATTAAGTAAAAATAATGACGCACGTGTGTTTTTCATTGTTCGACAATTATTCCACAGAACCAGTTGTACCTATTATGAGCAGTTTATTTCCCTACTGTACTAGATTTTGATAGTGAAATTGCATTCTATTCTATTACTACTACATTTAAGATATATTTGTCCACCAATTAAAACGACTCACTTTAAATTAATACAAAAATAAGATTAAGCCAATCACAAATCAAGAAATAATTGCAGTTTTTGGAAACTTCTATTACCATTGATTTTCCAGATTCAACCAGAACCAGAAAAAGACGGGGAAAAAACCCGATAAAAAATCCCATCTCTCATAACTCTCCACAATCGATAACTCCGGTTAGTCATTACCCTTCGACCGTTTGATCATATCAAAGAAGTCGAGTGAAATACAGCTGACACAAAGGGAACTTTTCCGTCAGCATCAGCACTTAGAGATGACAAGATAGGGACTTTTTGACCGAGAGGGGAAAAAACTTATACTTTTCCCCGGTCTCACTTCCTTCATTAGAGTCGGCTAATGGGAGAGTTCTTTCTCTGGGTGAGATGATTTGACAGGGTTTTTGACTGCTGGGTATAGATTGTCAATTTGGGGATGTATTATTGAGAATGCCCAATAAAGATGTTTTTCAGTAATTTTTTCGGAATTATTATTTTCGTTGTCTTCTTATTTTGAAATAGTTGAATAGGTTATAGTTATAAATTGAAAACTGTTGTAATGTTAAGAGTATCAATTATACTGCTTTTATTTTTTAATTCTTATTACTAAATTATAAATATTTTAAATCTGAAGTATTATGAAATATTATTTGAAGCAGTATCGTATGTTTCAATAATAGCCCAATAGTACGACATTCTAGTTAAATGCAAAAGCAAAAGGTATAGCAGTTAGCTAAAGGAATGCACTATAAAACATTATCACATGTTTTACTACTAGAACAATAGTACCACATTCTAGGTAATATGCAAAAGGTATAGAGGTTAGCTAAAGGGGTGTGTTATGAAGTATTATGAACTTTTATGAAGTATTATTTGAAGCATTATCGTATGTTTTACTATTATCCCAATAGCAGTACGTTCTAGTTAGCATGCAATAGTAAAAGGTGTATCAGTTAGCTAAAGGGATGCGCTATGAAGTATTATATGAAGCATTATCATATGTTTTACTACTAGCACAATAATACTACGTTTTAGTTAACCTGCAAAAGCAAAGGGGTATAGCGGTTAGCAAAGGCTTACGCGATGAAATATTATGAGTTATTTTGAAGTATTATGAAGTATTATTTGAAGCATTATCGTATGTTTCACTACTAGCCCGATAATACGCAATCGATAACTCCGGTTAGTCATTACCCTTCGACCGTTTGATCATATCAAAGAAGTCGAGTGAAATACAGCCGACACAAAGGAAACTTTTCTGTCAACATCAGCACTTAGAGGTGAGGAGATAGGGACTTTTCGACCGAGAGGGAAAAAAACTTTTATTTTTCCCGGTTTCACTTCCTTCATTAGAGTCGGTTAATGGGAGAGTTCTTTCTCTAGGTGAGATGATTCGATAGAGTGTTTGACTGCTGGGTAGAGATTGTCAATTTGGGGATTCATTGGTGAGGATGCCTATAATAAAGATGTTTCCCAATATTTTTTTTTCCGGATTTATGTTGCATTTTTATTTGGTAATAGTTGAAACGGCTACAGCTATAAACTGAAGACTGTTGAAATGTTAAAAGAATTTTAAAACACCAATTATACTGCTTTTATTTCTTATTATTAACTTATAAATATTTTAAATTTGAAGTATTATGAATTATTTTGAAGTATTATGAGGTATTATGAAGAATATTATCGTATGTTTTACAACTAGTCCCATAGTACTACTTTCTAGTTAATATGTAAAAGTGTTAAGCGCTCTGGCGTCGGCACCACTGGTTTCGAGTTCGAGTTCCCCCGGTGACGAGGAAAAATTTATTTAGAAAACTTCGACAATGCTATCATGTTTGCTCATAGAAAATGCAGAAACATCATTTAGAGAATCTAATTGACAATGCGAAACATTTGTTTCAATTTCTGAAGAGTACATTCATTTTTGTAAGAAAAAGTTTTGTAGCGTATGGCATAGCACGTATAACAAATTACACTTTACAAATGGCAAATGAGAAATTTTTTTCGTGTATTTCATTTAGTTAATATTGTTAATTTATTATTATTTAATTGAAGTTAATATTATGTGTTTAATTTTATCTTCAACAATACATAATTTCTGGCGCTCGGTACCATAAGTTTCAAGTTCTAGGCCAAGCTGTACAATGGATGTTGATAAAAGTTCGGAATCCATTTTAAAACCGTAGGCCCCAGTCTAATATGACCATAGTATATCTCTAAGCTACCCCCCTGTGTAGTGTTTAATGAGAAACTTCTGTGCAGGCTTTGTTTATAGCATAAAAACAGGATAACTGTCGAAGTATTTATCAGCTGCGTTAGATAGACAACAATATATACACAGTCCAGCCACATTAAAGTTACCACCTGTCAAAAGCCAGAATAACCACCTTTGGCAGAGCGGACTGCTGCAAGACGTGCAGGAAGAGAGTCAATTAGGTTTCTGAAGGTGTTCACTGGGATGGTGAGCCATGCCGACTTCAGTGCAGTGGCCAACTGCGCTAGATTACGCGGTTGAGGATCCATGGCACGAACAACCAGATCGAGATGGTCCCATAGACTCTCGAGTGGGTTTAAATCCGGTGAGTTTGCTGGCCAGGAGAGTACGGTAAACTCATCCTGGTGCTCTTCGAACCGCGCACATACACTGCGAGCTGTATGACACCTCGCATCGTCCTGCTGGTAGATGCCATCATTCTGAGGAAAAATAATTCGCATGTAGGGGTGGACATGGTCAGCAAGGGCAGATGCGTACTCGTGCTGATCCATCGTGCCTTTCACAATCATGAGTGCACCCAGTGAATGCCAGGAAAACATTCCCCAAACCATAATGCTCCCTCCTCCAGCTTGGATCTTTAAGGCAATTGCTGCAGGGTGTTTGCTTTCAGACGTTTCACGCCGTATACGCCAACGTCCATCTGTCCGATGAAGCATAAAATTTGATTCATCGGAAAAAGCCACCTGTCGCCACTCTGTGGACGTCACTCTGCCACTCAGTTTTGGTACTGGCGGTGCAATTTACAGCCTTTGTCGCCGATCAACAGCAGTCAGCATAGGTGCATTAACCAGGCGTCTGCTGCGGAGGCCCATGCGCAGCAACGTTCGCTGAACCGTTGTTGAGGATACACTCTTGGTAGCCCCTTTGTTCATCTGGGGGGTCAGTTGCTCAACAGTTGCACGTCTATTCGCCCGAACGCATCTCCGTAGCCTTCGTTCGCCTCTGTCATCTATGGTGCACCACATGTGCCACGCCGCTGATTTTGGATAGTGCCATTTTGCCATGCACGGTATACTTTTACCACGGCGGCATGCGAACAGTTCACAAATTTAGCCGTTTCCGAAATGCTTCCACCCTTGGCCCGAAAGCCAATAATCATGTACTTTTGGACGTTGGATAAATCACTACGTTTCTGCATTACGCCAACGATTGAAATTCTTTCCTTCATACTTTATATACACTCCACTGCAATGTGCTGCCACCTGCCTTTTGTGATTGGTTATTTCACGTTGACGTCGAAAGTAGGTGGTGGTCATATTAATGTGACTAGACTGTGTAATTATCTAATTGATGGTTTAAAAAAATTACATTACATAAACAAAATTCCTTTAGGAACAATTTAATTAACTTCTTAAAATATATCCAACTGTTAACTTTCTAATAATTAATTTTACTACATATGGTTAAAATTTAATTTGAGGTCCATTATAAAAATTAATAAAATTTATATAATTACTAGTTTCTCCAATATATTAATAAGCTTAAAAAATATATAGTAAAATAAGTATAACTTCTAATAAAATAGAAAGACATATTGGAATTTTAAACTTGAAAAAAGAATTTTCTCATTGCTTCCCTTAAGCCATGTAGTAAAATATCAATAATGAATTAACTATATCTTATTTCATAATATGCAATATTATAGTTTATAAACTACTTTAAAACATTAAAACAGCACAAAAACGGTATAACTCTGTGATGGTTAAAATATTTTTTTTCTTACTAAGAAGTATTTGAATATATTTTTCATTACGCTTCTCAATAATGCTGTTGTCAAACTTTGCAGAATAGTCTCATTTGCATATTTGCATATTTTAACTATAAATTTTCTAAATTTTCAATGTCTTATGTCTTAAAAATATTTATGGGTTATATTATTTATTTTGCTATTCTCTAACATCAAACAAAATTTTTATAATATTTTATTTAAATTGGTCTACACATAAAGAATTTTTTTCAAATGCAGCAAAATTTTTTGTGATATGAGAGAGTACACAAACAGGTATATTTTAAAGTACTATCGCATCACCATGTATATATATATATATATATATATATATAATCATTTTACTTATTTATTTTTAATTTTTTTAATATAAATTTAATGTACTTTCCTAAAATCCAAATATATATATATAGATTGATAGACAGATATATGCTTATTTTATACTATGCTTATTTTGCTTTACAAAAAGCCATTAATTTCAAACCTTATAATTTTTCTTCAAATAAAATTGTTTTTTGCTAAACTTTAAAATATATTTTCAGTCATAAATTGCATTTAAAAGTAAGATAAAAGGCTTGGAAATTGAACTTTTTAGTGAAAGCTGTTTGAAGCAATACAATATCTTTTTTACGGATTTTTAAAAAACAGATATTCTTATATTTGAAAAAGTTAGAGCTCTTTGAAATCGCAAGAATAGTAAAAGATGGTTATTTTTGCATAGGAAAACTATTTACGAAAGGATTTCTGACAGAAAAATCATTTTTTAAACTAAAGTTTAAAATAACTTGGAAAATCTTTTTTTCTAAACTTAAAAATCATTCTAAAGCCTTTTTCATACCTTGTTCGTAAGGAGAATATGTAGCATTCGTATTCTGTGTACATATTATTTTTGTAAACTAAAGTTAAAAGAAAAACCTTTAATTTATATAAAATCTTTAAAAAGTAATTTTTTAATGGAAAATACAAAGTATCCAGAAATAGTTAGTGGTATTTAAAAACTATACGAATATATATATATATATACTAGAAGGCCCGGCAGACATTATCCTGCAATTAAAATAAAAGAAAATCATGGAATCTGACAGCAGCGCCACCTACCGGGTCCAATTAGAAATCCAAGCTATGTAGGGATTCATTAAAATAGATACAAAAAATTTCATTAAAATCGGGCAAGACGTTTAGGAGGAGTTCGGTGACAAACACAAGTACATAAGAATTATATATATAAAAATCTTTCAATTTCAGCACCACCTATTGTGTCCAATTTTGAATCTAAACCATCTAAAGGCCCCCTCAAACACACACAAAAAATTTCATCAAAATTGGTCAAGCCATTTAAAAGGAGTTCAGTGACAAACACATGTACATCAGAATTATATATATTGTTAAGAAAAACTTAAATCTGTATTATAAACGATATTTTCTTTAAAAGTTCATAACTGATTTAAATTCAGCTAACATATCATACAGAAATTTTTCTGCTTTAGCATTGTTATCAGTAAGAGAGCAAATAAACATATTTTCTCGCAGTCAATACATAGATTACCAATATTTGCCCTAAAATAAAATAAAATTATTCTATTTACAAAAACAGTCTCATTTATACCTTAAAAAAATATCCAATAATCTATAGGCACATTGTGATTCCTTAAACCCTCAAATGCAGTAAAAAGAAGCAAGTCTTTTACTTCCCCGTCGCCTTGTCCTACTTACCGGCCGATTAGTCCTCTACCTAGCGGCTAACAAAGCGGTTCTCTTGCAGCTCATTTGATCCTGGGGGCTATCCGGATGTTGATGATGGATGTTCCCAGCCCAACAACGCAGGGGGAGTCCGTAGAGCTCATCTGCAGCTACGAGCTGGATGAGGACAAGCTCTACTCGGTCAAGTGGTACAAGGACGATGTAGAGTTCTATAGATACGTCCCCAACGATTGGCCTCCGGGACAGTTCTTGCCTCTGCAAGGAGTAAAAGTGGATGTAAGTAATTTTGTTTTACTAAAATTAGTATTTAGTAAACATTTGCTGTTAATACAATTTTGATAATTTTTACCAACACATTATGATATCGAGTTTCATGAACCTCTCTCAATTAAAAACTTAAACAATTAAGAAAATTTCGAAATTTTTTACCATTGTCCGGTAAATTGGCAATATTGTTGCTAGTAGTGTAATAAGTAATAGATGGTAGAAATATCTAATAGATAGAGAAATATAAGTCTTCAGAGTATTGTGTGAAGTTCGCTACCCCCTAAAGAAATGCAGTCCTTGCAAGCACAAGGTGTCAAAGTGGATGTCAGTAATTTTGTTTTTGTATAAAATATATTTAATAAAAATTTGCTGTTAATATAATTTTTATCTTTGTACCAACACATTATGATATCGAGTTGCATGAAGCTCTATCAATTAAAAATTTAAACAATTAAGAAAATTTCGAAATTTTTTATTCACTGCCCTGTAAATTGGCAATATTGTTGCTAGTAGTATAATATCTAATAGATGGTAGAAATATCTAATGGATAGAGAAACATAAGTCTTCAGAGTATTGTGTGAATATCTCTACCCCCTAGTTCTGTAGGTGCAAGGAGTCAAAGTGGATGTAAGTAATTTTGTTTTACTGAAATTAGTATTTAATAAAAATTTGCTGTTAATAAAATTTTGATCTTAGTATCAATGTATTAGGATATCGAGTTAGATGGAAGTACTGTCAAATTAAAAACTTAAACAATTAAGACAATTTCGAATTTCTTTTACCAATGTCCTGTAAATTGGCAGTATTGTTGCTATAGTGTAACATCTATTAGGTAGTAGATGGAACATTAGTCTTTAAAGTAGTTGTGCGAAGTATGTATTAACGAAATGTATTAACAGTGGTAATAAGATCCTTTAGTATGAAATGTATATTTTTTTAAGTTGAATTTCATTTTCACTGTAATTAACAATGGAATGAAAATGAAAGTCTCAAGTGTTTTACAAATTACCGAAATATACAAAGTTATCCCATAAGGTGGCAATAATATTTCTAGTAGAGTAAGAGATGTCCAGTTGGTAGTAGAATATTGCAGATAAAAAAGGATTTTCGTCGTAGTAGCATAAAGATAACTGTCTATTACAGATACGCACAATATATTCGCCAGTTCTAGTAGAGTAAGACACGCCCAGTTGTTGGTAGAAGAGAAGGCTCTTTCGTCGTAGCAGTATGAAGATGTCTATTACAGATATGCACAAAATGTTCGCCAGTTCTAGTAGAGTAAGAGATGTCCAGTTGGTGGTAGAAGAGTGTAGAAAAACAGAAATTTTCATTGTAGCAGTATGTAGATGATTATATATTACAGATATGGAAAAAATATTCATAATTTCGAAGATTTGTAACGATAATAGAAGCTATAAAACTATTTAAGTTCCTCTTTGAAGAAACAGTATGGTGATAAAGTTGTGTCACGGCAGCAATTTTACAATTATATTTGAAAAATGTCAAATTTTTTCTTTAAATTATAATAAAGCATTTATAACCATATTTATATTATTAATTTCGTAAATATGCCCTTAAACCACTTTTTACGCCTTTTTATTTTTTTAAAATTCGCTTTTTAAGAAAATTTGAATAAAAAAAAATCTTTTCTTAACTAAAATTTAGATTTGGGGTCGTAAAAGAGAATAAAAATCATTTAACAATAAAATTTTAATATCCCAATTCGTGTAACAAAAATTTCACACTAAAATATATCAGTAAATAATAATATACATTACCATCTCATAAGACTTCTCAATAACCACAACTGAATAATTGAAAATTTATGCAGTTGCTAATAAATGAGTATATTGATAAAAAACTAATAAATTTAAATTTCAAAATTGCGCATAAAACGTTACCAATATCAAAATAGCAATAAAAAAATAAACTTTTTGTTCAAAAATCAATATTTTGAAAATGCTAATAAAATAATAAAATTGAAGGAAACAATAATAAAAATTAATAATAATAATAATGGTAAATAGTAAATAATAATTTGAAACTTTTATTCAGTTCTGAATGAATAAAAAGTTTAGAAATTATTAACTAGCAAACAAATGTTTTCCAAATAATGTTTCTATCAGAACAAAGAAATCATTCTAGCTCCAATTCTGTTGTTCTTTTCAGAACTTTTCAAATTCAAAAGATTTCAATATTTTTTTTCAAAGAAAAAAAATACATTTTAGCATTTATTCTTTTCTTTGTTACATAACAAAAGAACAATTGTTTAAGATATACTGATTGTTCGAATGTTTTTTTATTCATTTACATGTCTTGCAATAATCTGAATCTAGGTAATATTAAACGAAAGTAAAATTAAAAAAAATAGGAATTCATTTAAATTAGCTGACATGATCTGAAATTGCCCTGTTTTAGAAAATTAACATATTAAATTTAATGTTAGAAATAAATATTCAATAAACACAAAGTATAAATGTCCGCAAGAGTAAGAGCAAAAGAAGGAAAATAAAAATATGATAATAATAAATATGATAAACTATGAAAATGAATGAGAACTTGAACTAATGAAATAAAACATATTAAATTGTATAAAATTATGAATAAAATCATTTCATTAATTTTACATGGCCAAAATCTTTCTAAAGAAGTTACAGTTTTTTTTTATTATTATTATAGAAATGTAATTTAAATATTTTCATTATTCATTATTATTAAAAAAATTTCTAAATTTTGTGAAAAAAATCTAGATTGTTTAATTATGTAGTTTATTATCTTTTTAGCCGACTCGTGGCTATGTGCACCCCAGTTGAACTTTAGGGCTGCGATTCAATTATCAGCGGCTTTGTTGTAGACACTGTTTCAAAAAACGAGTAGTCTCAATGGCATTTGTGATGTTCAGCATCTTTTTTCAGACTACCCGGTCAGAGGTTTTCAGGTTTTCTCCTATATGATACACAAATGCGATATGTATTATACTAAAAATCCGCACGGAAGTCACTGCTTTCCTTCTGTAGTGACACGGAGTCAAGTCAGACTTAGACAGTGACAAGAAAATGTATTAAGAATAATAATATTATGAAGCCCGACTCGTGGCAACGTGTGACGCTGGTGAACATTAGGGCTAAGGTTTAATTACCTAGCTGGTTTGTTGTAGCACTGTTTCAAAATGTTTGTGATGTTCAGTGTCTTGCCTTATTAGTCGTACTACCTGGTAGTAGTTTTCGGGATTTCTGCCCTCCCATACAATACGTAATCGCTGGGTAGTTCCCTGTAAAAGTCCACCCGGAAGGCACTGCCCTCCACCTTCAGTATCAAGCAGACAAGTTAGAATTCTACCTACGGGTGCTCCATTACAACAGAAGCTGCCTTTTCCCCTCCATCCACGAGTAGACTCCTCATGGAAGGTCCGTCCCGCACTGCACCGTCCAAGCTGAGGATTAGTCACAAAAAAACAGGATAAATGGCGGATGTGTACACAGTGATAAATTCGTTATTTGATTGATAAATCGTGGTTTGCTTCACGTTGAAGGTAACGAAACAAGCCTGATGTTAAGGAAATAAATGAAGTTTACTTAAAAGTATAACAATACATACAAGCAAATCTTAAAATTCATCTACTATATATATAATAAAATTCAGATTTATTTTTCTTTCTCTAACACTTTTTATAATGCCCTTTTCATAACAAAACATTTATTGTCAATGTTGTTATCAACTCCAAACCATGTATTTTCAATAAGAAAAAAATTCCATATACTGTGTAAACAGTACTCACAAAAGCCATCGTGACCAACTTGTGAAAATTTTTCCTCAGCCCCGAGAAGAGTTCTCACACAAACTATGAATCAGCCTAGATCTTGTCTCATTAATTCAGTGAGGAAGCTTCAGCAACTGCAAAACGCTCCTACAACGCAAACGTGCGTGCAGTAATTTTTCTCCGTTTCCCTTTGACAGTGCACAAAGATATATCGTCCCGGGCTATTAGAGGTCTTAAATTCAGCAGCCTTCAGCCCAAATAAATTGATAGGAATAGTCTGGTGCAGGTTTCGGACCATTAGCAATTTTTCACGTGCACCTTTCGTGGCTTGGCCTGGAAATAAGATAATATTTGTTCTTGTTGAACAGGCTTTCCAACAATTCGAGTATGTCTGGGGGATGGGATTTTGGTTGGATAAGATGTTGAAGTTAATGGTTAGAGAAAATAGAATTTTGAAATCGTAATTACGATTTATTCTGTTTAAAGGGTATTTAAATTTGGTAAGTTAATATGAAAGAGGGCAAGTATAGTATTTGAATTTTTTTTTTTTTTTTTTTTTTTTTTTTTGCAAATTAAAAGAGTGAAGAGATATTTAGTGTAAAATAATTTATTGTAATAATAGTACTGATTAGTTTTCTCCAAATAAAAAAGGTTAGACATAAGACGTTAGAAAATTAAGAAAACTTTAATTCACTTTTATATTATGTAGTTTGTTATTTATTTGCTTTAAAATCGATTCTTTATTTCATATATGTATGTATGTGTAGTACTTACATCTTACTATACTTATTATGTATGCTTACTACTTAAACCGTACTATACTTATTATGTGTACACAGTAATGGAACTTGGGCGTAGGGCTGAAAAGTCTACCCCGTAAAAAAAATATATTTCCTGCCTTAAAATATGCTAGTAGGCAAACGGACTTGACCCACCAATGGGCTATTGCACCAATCCAGAAGGAGAAGAAGTACTTCAAACATAAGTAATATTGTAGTTAAGTTTAATCTGTTACATGTCTGCAAAATGGTATGATGTTAAATACTTGTATTTAGCCAAAATCAATAAGGTAAATAATTCCTATATAGAAAGAATGAGCATTTGTAAGCCTCTGTCGGCTAATAAAATAGGCTTAATTATCAATTTAATTTCATATTAATGTTTTGACATCATTATTTAGGAATATTTCTTTTTAAAATATAACTCTATATAGAATTTTAAAATTCATGTATTATATAGAAGAAAAATCAAATTTTATTTTCTTTCTCAAACACATTATTAAAGCGCTTTTCATAACAAAACATTTATTGTCAATGAAAAACTCCAAACCATGTATTTTCAATAAGAAAAAATTCCATACGCGGTGTAAACAGTTCTCACAAAAACCATCGTGACAAAAAATTGTGAAAATTTTTCCTCAGCCCCGCGAAGATTTCTCACACAAACTATGAATCAGTCTAGATCTTGTCTCATTAATTCAGTAAAGAAGCTTCAGCAACTGCAAAACGCTCCTACAACGCAAACGTGCGTGCAGTAATTTTTCTCCGTTTCCCTTTGACAGCGCACAAAGATATATCGCCCCAGGCTATTAGAGGTCTTAAATTCAGCAGCCTTCAGCCCAAATAAATTGATAGGAATAGTCTGGTGCAGGTTTCGGACCATTAGCAATTTTTCACGTGCACCTTTCGTGGCTTGGCCTGGAAATAAGATAATATTTGTTCTTGTTGAACAGGCTTTCCAACAATTCGAGTATGTCTAGGTGGATGGGATTTTTGTTGGATAAGGTATTGAAGTTAATGGTTAGAGAACATAGAATTTTGAAATCGTAATTGCGATTTATTCTGTTTAAAGGGTTTTTAAATTTGATAGATTAATATGAAAGAGTATAAGTATAGTATTTGAAGAAAACTTTATGCAAATTATAAGAGTGACGAGATATTTACTATAAACTAATTTCTTGTTATAATAGTACTAATTAATTTAATCTACTAAAAAATGGTTAGACATAAAACGTTAGAAAACTAAGCAAACATTAATTCACCTTTATATTTTGTGGTTGGTTATTTATTTGGTTTGAAAACGATTCTTTATTTCATTTATGTATGTAAGTGTAGTATTTAAACTTTACTATACATATTATGTATACATAGTACTTAAACTTGGGGGTAGGGCTGACAAGCCTACCCAGTAAAACGAAATCATTTCCTGTCTCCAAATCTGCCAGTATAAAAACGGCCTTCACCCAACATGGGGCGGTTGCGTTAATGAAGGAGAAGAAGTACTTAAACTATAAATAATAATGTAGTTACTTTTAATCTACTATATATTATGTACAAATCGGTATGAAGTCAAATACTGACAATTATCCAAAAGTTCAAAAAGGAAAATAAATTCTTTATTAGGAGATAGAACAAATGCAAAGGAAAAATAAATGCCCTAAAAAGTTTATTCTGAAGGTACTGACCTTCAGTGAGGCCGAGTTACACAGGCTTCAGGTTTGAATCCATGCGATGGCATGGATGTTTATTGGTGGTTCGGAATCCACTTTAAACTGTGGGTGCCGGTCTAATTAGCCCAAAGTGTGCAAAAAATGGCCGTAGAGAGACAAACCAAACCGAAGCAAATCAGCGATACTGAGCCCAGTCAGGCATTTACCTAGTGTGCTCTATCACAACAGAAATGCCCCTTTCCCTCCCCTCACGAGTAGACTACTCATGGGATGTCCATCCCGCACTGAAGGAGATTGAGAATTAGGCTCAAGAAGTTATTTTTTAAAGTATAAATATATATACGCGCAAATCTAAAATTCATGTGCTATATAGAAGAAAATCAGATTTACTTTTCTTTCTCCAAAACATTAATTTATGCACTTTTCACAAGAAAATCTTTATTGTCAATGGTGGTTATATATTAAAAACTCCAAACCATGTATTTTCTACAAGAAAAAAATCCTATACACAGTGTAAACAGTTCTCACAAAAACCATCGTGACAAACACTTGTGAAAATTTTTCCTCAGCCCCGCGAAAATTTCTCACACAAACTATGAATCACTCTAGATCTTGTCTCATTAATTCAGTGAAGAAGCTTCAGCAACTGCAAAACGCTCCTACAACGCAAACGTGCGTGCAGTAATTTTTCTCAGTTTCCCTTTGACAGCGCACAAAGATATATCGCCTCAGGCTATTAGAGGTCTTAAATTCAGCAGCCTTCAGCCCAAATAAATTGATAGGAATAGTCTGGTGCAGGTTTCGGACCATTAGCAATTTTTCACGCGCACTTTTCGTGGCTTAGCCTGGAAATAAGATAATATTTGTTCTTGTCGAACAGGATTTCCAACGTTCCGAGTATGTCTAGGTGGATGGGATTTTTGTTGGATAAGGCATTGAAGTTAATGGTTAGAGAACATAGAATTTTGAAATCGTAATTACGATTTATTCTGTTTAAAAGGTATATAAATTTGATGGGTTAATATGTAAGAGTGTATAGTATTTGAAGAAAATTTTATGCAAATTATGAGAGTGAACAGATATTTAGTATAAACTAATTTATTGTAGTTATATTTTTAAATAATTTTTCTATATAAATAAAATTTTACACGAGACGTTAAAAAACTAAACAAACTAAATTTTATATTTTGAGAATCGTTATTTATAATTTGCTTTGAAACCAATTCTTTGTTTTATTTTATATGTGTTAAACTATAAATAATATTGTTTGTTTAAATAACAATAATTTTGTTCGTTTAAACCATAAATAATATTTTTATTTAAAGTATAAATAATATTGTTGCTTCGTTTAATCTGCTGTATGTCGGCGAAAAATGGTATGAAGTCAAATACTGATAATTATCCAAAAGAAAAATAAGGAAAATAATTTCTTTATATGGATAATGAACATTTATAAGCCCTTTTAGGCTCATAAAGTAGATTTAAACATCAATATAATTTCAGATTAATGTTTTGGCATCCTTATTTAGGAATGGTATTTAGATGAATCAATATTTGAGAAAAATGTCATTTTCGCAATTACTCAGAAGGACCAAAAGGGTAGTGATTGAAGGCTTTCTATAAATCTTCGTCAATGCTACATTAAAAAAGAGGCAAATATCCATAGACGAAGCAGCAGCAACAACAAAGCAAGCTGCCATAGTGCACAATAGTCAAATTTCATAAGACAATAATGACTATTGAAATTTTATTAAACAATATACACTCATGTCCATAAATTAAGGATAATTCAGAATCACACAGAAATGGAACTCTAAAATAAAAATTTCACCTGTAGAATTATCACACACATCTTGAAGAAGAATATGCAAATTACAGGAAACCACCAGATGGCGCGGATAGTACGTCACAATGACGAGAGTGTAAGAGAGGGGTATATAAGGAATGGTGGCAAAGAAGTAAAATTGTTCACAAGCACTTTAAAAGCCTTTCAGTGCCATAACCGCATAGTTATGGCACAAAGGAAGCATTTGGATGATTTTTTACGTGGTAGAATTATCGGACGGCTGGAATGTGGACGTACCCAGCTGGAAGTATCCGAGGAACTTGGAATCGCCCAGAATGTCATCTCCAGGCTTTGGCAATGGTTCCAAGATGATGGTAATGTGAGTAGATGTTACAGCACAGGTCGCCCCGAGTTACAACGCCGAATGAGGACCGGTATTTAGCAGTTACTGCCAAAAGAAACAGACGGAGCACAGCATCAGACCTGTCTCGTCAGCTGTCTTCAGCTACCGGTACGACAGTTTCAAGGCAGACCGTGTACAGACGCTTAGGGCACATTGGTCTATATGCTAGTAGGCCTGTCAGATGTGTTCCACTTACCGCAACTCACTGTCGCCTGCGATTAACCTGGAGTAGAGAGCATGCATTGTGGACATCGCAACAGTGGTCTGGTGTGATGTTTTCCGACGAGTCCAGGCTTAGTTTGCAGTCTGATTCACGCCGGACTTTCATATGGAGGGCGCCAGGTACCCGTTACCACCAAGAGAACACCATAGAACGACACCGTTACGGTGGTGCAGGATGGCTGGTTTGGGGAGGAATTATTCTTGGTTCCAGAACTGACCTGCATGTTCAGAGTGTAACGATGACAGGCCACATCTATCGGGATGTCATTCTGGAACAACATATACGTTTGTTTCGGGGCGCCATGGGTGCTGAATTTTTGTTTATGGATTGCAACGCCCGTCGTCACCGTGCAAACATTGTAGACGAATGCCTTCAATTGGAGGATATCACCCGTATGGATAGGCCAGCATACTCACCGGACTTGAATCCAATATAGCATGTATGGGATATGCTTGGCTGACGAATTGCAGCCCGTCAACCCCCTCCCATCTGTCAACCTGAACTTCGGAGGGCATTGCTTGGTGAGTGGTGTAATATTCCCCAAGATCAGATTTATAATTTGATACTCAGCATGCCTAGGCGTTGTAAGGCCTGTATTGCATCGTCCGGGAGACATATTCTATATTAACCATCATACTAACCATGTTATATTGTTTTTGTAAATAGGTTCTTTTTTGAAATTTGCTCCAATCCTTTGAAATCGCAATTTTTATTAATTATGTCAAACATATAGCATCTTTTTTGCTCTTTACCTTTTGTTTAATAAATAGACTTTACAAATAAGTCAAATTTGTTTTGCTTCTGTCTCTTTCTTTGCCTGAACTTCATTATCCTTAATTTATGGGCATGAGTGTAAAATTAAAACAATTCCTACAGCTTACATTTTTTTAAAATTTATTAGCTGATCAACCATGTTATTGCTAATTTCTTTCTATAATGATACAATCACGATTAAAGCAATACTTAAAAAAAGTGTATTACTTTATATAAAATAACATTTTAATGAAGGTATTGGAACATTTCACTAAATTTTTATCATTTTTTAAAAATTTAACTTAATAAGATCATAAGATATATATATATATATATATATTATTTACGATATAGATTTGTGAATTATTTAACAGTAGGCCATTTACACGATTTTTTGGGTAAAACGCATTGATTTATTTGTAATTGAGATGATTTTTTTTTAAATATTGTTTATCTGTAATTTCTAACGTCACTTACACTAATTTGAAAGGACTATTATCATAACTGAATATTTCTTATTGAAGTAAATTAATAATATGCAAATGTTTTATATCATAACAATCAATAAATGGGAATATCAAGAAACAACATTTACCACTATCAATAAACACCATTTACAACAATCAATAATCAACATTTACAACAATCAATAAACATCATTTAAAACAATCAATAATCAATAAACAACATTTATAACAAACAATAATCAACATTTATAGTAATAAATAAATAACATTTGCAACAATCAATAACCAACATTTGCAACAATCAATAAATAATATACTTTTAGTAAATGATATTTTTGTCCTATAATAGTAAATATACATAAAATTTCTCTTGGAAGGTTTTCAAAATTCCATCATAAATAAGCAACATTTACAATAATTGATAAACAACATTTACAACAATCAATAATCAACATTTACAACAAATCAACAATTGCAACAATCAATAAACAACACACTATTAGTAAATGTTATTTTTGCCCTATAACAGTAAATATTTATAAAATTTCTCTTTGAGAGTTTTCAGAATTCCGTAATAAATAATCAACATTTACAGTAATCAATAAACAGCATTTACGACAATCAATAAACAACATACTTTTAGTAAATGATATTTTTGCTCTGTAACAGTAAATATATATAAAATTTCTCTTGGAGAGTTTTCAAATTCCCATAATAAATAATCAATAAACAACATTTATAACAATCAATAATCGATATTTGCAACAATCAATAAACAAAATACTTTTAGTAAATGATATTTTTGCTCTATAATAGTAAATATATATAAAATGTTTCTTGGATAGTTTTCAAAATTCCATAATAAATAATAAGCATTTACAATAATCAATAAACAACATTTACAACAATCAATAAACAACATTTACAACAATCAATAATTAATATTTGCAGTAATCGATAAACAACATTTACAGCAATCAATAATCAACATAAGTTATATTCATATGCTTTGTATCAAAACAATCAATAAAACGGAATATTAAGAAACAACATTTACAACAATCAATAATCAACATTTACAGTAATTAATAAACAACATTTACAACAATCAATAATCAACATTTACAGTAATTAATAAACAACATTTACAACAACCAATAATCAACATTTACAGTAATTAATAAACAACATTTACAACAATCAATAATCAACATAATTTTATAAATGATATTTTTGTCCTATAACAGTACATATATATAAAATTTCTCTTGGAGAGTTTTCAAAATTCCGAAATAACCAGTAAATCTAATTAAGAGCAGAATACCTTTAAACATCGCTACCTTAATTTATCAAATATTCCGAGCATCCAGTCTTTACGATTATTGATGTGAAATGGATGACAATTCTGTACAATAATGGTTCATTAAACGAAACCTGTTTAAAGCAATAACTTCTCTGGAAACATGAAAACCCTCGAGAGTTAAATAATGCTGCTAACTCCATCCATTAGCTTGTCCTCATAGAATCATTTATTCTATGAATTTAGACATTTTATCTAATTTTCCATTAAGCAAATTGAGCATAATTTATAAATATTGATAAATCATTCTTTATTTTGGAGGAATACGCGCCTGTATTTAATTACACAAATTATATTCATTTAAGAGTAAAATTATAATAATTAAAATATTGTTATTAAGTCATTCATTATAAACTTTTAAGACAAGAAGATTTTTTTAGTAATGTTAGTGCATTTAAATGCTGTCAATCTGTATTGCAATATAACTTTTTGAATATAAAATCGAAAGGCATAAAATATTGATTAACAATAACATATTTTAGTAATATATGTATTGTTATTGCTAACATTTATAATAATACTGTTCCCATTACATATTTCAGCAATGCATGCATTGTTATTAACATTTTTAATAATATTATTCCCATTAGATATTTCAATAATACACGTATTACTTTTGCTAACATTTATAACAATACTGTTCCCATTACATATTTCCATAATACATGCATTGTTATTGTTATTTATAATACTACTCTTCCCATAACATATTTCAATAATGTATTATTCCTAGCATTTATAATAATACTGTTTCCATAACATATTTCAATAATACATATATTGTTATTGTTAACATTTATAACAATACTGTTCCAGAAATTTTTAACTAACAAGTAAAAAGCAATAATTTAAAAACAGAGTCTTGTTAGATTTTAAATTGATTTTTTCGTAAACAATTAACATTAACATTAACGTAAACAGTAGGCGTTGCATAATAAGGTAATTACAAAAAGTGAACTGCTTAACTAAAAATTTCTAATTACGTAAAATTAAAATAATTAATAATTAATCTACGGAATTTTATATTAAAATTTTAATTACACATTATTATGCTAGTTGGGTGATAGATATATTCGTTACAGCCCGCAAATTGGCATGCTTGATTAGTGTATCAAAAAATTCTGTAAATTAGTATATATATATTTTTTTATTTTTTAAAAATATATTTTGTTATATTTTATTGAACGAATTTTAAAAGAAAGAGTTTGATTAAGAGAAAACAAATTTATGACATATATACATATTTTTTTACTCAGATTCTATGTATTCCATTCATATTTAGATATACGTAAAGTTTTAATTTAAGAAAACTTTCGTAAATAAATGACCAAAAAAATCTTAATATATAATCGGTAATAAATAAAATGGTTTAAAATTGATGGAAATACAGGATTGATCTTTTTATAAATACTGTACGTAAACATAAACTGTATGAGTGTATTTAAAATTAAACATTAGTTCAATTTGTAATTTTGGAACTTTAAAAACCTGAAGTTGTTTTTGGTTTCCAAAACACTATACCTTCAATAATATTAAAATCAATATAATATCAAATAATATTATATTACATTACAAATTTTTTTTATTTTATTCATAAAGGATATATTTATGACAGTTGATATAATTAGAGGTAATAAAAAACTTAGTCTATTCTTGAAGATATTTGTTGAAATAAAATAACGCACATTATTACAATAGAAAATTCGGAATTCAAAGCAATAAATTGAGTAGTTTAGATATTTCACTTATTTTTTTTCATATGTACTTTATTATTTTCATACATATCATTTCGTATTTTGATTCAAAAACGAATGTAGTTCTAATGAATCTTCCACGCAAAAAAGATAAAATATTCTCTGAAAATATTGATCGCTACAACGCTGACTCATAAGGCAGCTTGCTAAAGAATTATGCAATATGCAGGAAAGGACATTTTATCTTTTTTCCAAAGCATTGAAGATGAGTAAGCAGCCAATTCATTTTTCGGTTTTCTTTATTGTGTAAATGAAGTCTTTTCATGGAAATTTCTCCCTAATACGCTATTCATTGAGTCTAATCATAAAAACTCGGATTGTCCAATCTTTTGACTTTTGAGTACACCATTTGGAGAACAGATTATTGGACCCCCATTAAAAGAAACAGCCTTCTTGGGTCTCATATAATATTTACTAATTTTTACGATGAGAAATGGTGTATATCGTGCTAAATAAGTAAAACTATTTAATCACTAAGCATAATTATTAAACAAGAATTCAGTATGTTGATCTCTATTATAATAATCTTTATTATAAGCATAATAATCTTTATTTTATATTTATTTTCGGATATTTTTTAAAAAATTATTATTCAGGTCAAAAAAAATTTTATCATCAATATTTGAAATGTTTTTAAGATGAAATAAATAAGGTGAGTAAACAGTCAATTCATTTTTCGGTTCTCTTTAATGTGTAAATTAAGTTTTTTCATGTAAAATTCTCCATAATAAACTATTTCTTATTCATTCACTCTCTAATCAACTATTCATTGAGTTTAATCCTAAAAATTCGGAATGTCCAATCTTTTGACTTTCCAGTGCATCATTTCAAGTAAAGACTATTGGATCACATTAATTTGGACTCATATAATATTTACTAATTTCAACGATGAGAAATGATGGTAAATAATTAGAACTATTTTATCATTAAACAAATTTTATCATTAATTTTATCATTTTATCATTAAGTTATATCATTCTATCATTATTTAACAAATATTAAGTATATTAATTTCTATTAATATTAAGCACAAAAATAATTATTTTCAGATTACTCATTACTTAGGTCAAAAAGATTTAATCACCAAATTTTAAAATGTTTTAGAAATGAAGTAAATTAGATGAGTAAGCAGTAAATTCTTTTTTCGGTTTTCTTTATTGTGAAAATTATTTTTATTATTTTTGTGGGGAATTCTCCATCTCTATTACGCTTTATCTTGTAAACTACGTGGAGTCCAATCTTTTGATTTTCTAAGCCCACGTTCGAAGAAAAAAACTGTAGGGGCCCATTGAAAAACATATTCATCTAGATCAGGATATATAATCTGATAATTCTAACGATAAAGCTAGAAATAATAATTATTTATGTATGGTGATGAATAAGTAAAATTGTTGTATAATAATAAAAAAAAACTTTATTTTCTTTTAGTTTTCAGAAATTTCTTTTAGATCTTTTAGCATATCAAGATCGTTTAATCACTAAAATTAAAATATTTTACAAAAGGAATTAGGAACTGTAAATAAATATTTAAAAAATCAAACTTAATTATTATGTATTTTCATATAAAGATGAAAAAGTACATTTCCTTAGTGGAATATTAGAAATTATTTGAGGTAAACAAAATATTTAAATCAGCTTCGACCTAGGTAACCATAAAAAAAAAATTTGCTTAAGATTGTACCTAAGTTTACTTTTTAAAAAGGATCAATTGTTTTCATGGAAACTCCATTATTTTTTCATTATATTATATTGCCATCACTTCATATATTTTTCTTGATTTTTTTGAAGTTAATAAATAACTATTTATTAATTTTCTTTAGTTAAATCACAGAGTAATTTATACGCTGACCCTGTTCGACGCCCAGTGTTAACTAGCTTGCAGTAAAGTTGGGTTCATTTTCGACGTATGGTATTTGCTGAAGTCATTGCCTTGAAGAAAGATTAAAGTCGGTAGAAATTATGATAATACGGATGTTAAGTTCAAAATACTAAAAAGAGTATAAACCCGGCAGTTAGAAAAGTAGAATAGATATGTAGGCTCTTTGATCGCATTTTGATTTTGTTTATTACAATACTACAAATGTGTGTTAGAGTATTGCAATAGACAAAATGAAACTGAGACACTTAATGTCTTCTTGTAGGCAATATTCGCCCTTTTTTGTGTTTAATATAGCATGTTATATCTGGGTTAACATTTCATCTGCGGTTTCACACTGAAATTAATAAATTTAATGAGAAATTCTGTTACATAAGTGTATAGTTTTTATTTAATTATAAAAATTATATCTAAATGTGAACTTTTTTCTGATAAAATGACTCTTAACATTTGTTTTTATCAAATTAAACAAAGTTATAGCAATGGGAAATTTCATTAAGAATAATTCAATTTTAAGTATAAATTAAAGCTGTCAAGTTTCTAATGCGTTAAGGAAACTGAATGCTTTAATGTAAAAGCATATCAAAAATTATTAACAATCAATTAAAAGTAAATATAGTACAGAGTAAAATATTACTTTTATACAATAATTAGAGACATCACAACAATTAAAATTTGCTTAGTTTAGTAACAAACATATTAGAATTGTAAAATGTTAGGCTTGCGGATATTATTCAGTTAGCAAATTCAGTTTTAATTGTAGAATTGATCCCATGTGATTTTCTCATTATTTACAGATCTGTTAACTCTCCTTAGTTAAACAGAAGGTCCCTGGCTTAAGATATATCAGCCGGGAAACCGTTAATATATTGAATAGTGTTCATTTCGTTAATATACTAATGTGAGTTTCATATTTCAATTGATTAAGTATAGATTAATTTTGTTAATATGTTAAATAATGTAGCTCAAATTGTTCAATTTTCTAACTATTTTGATTCTTAGGTGAAAATCAACAATATTGATATGAAATTAATCCCTCTGTTATTCTGTAAGTAGATCTAGTGATTTTTATAAAATGCTTTGTTTTTTCATTTTGTTCATCAATCCGCCATCCAATATACAATAATTACTACTGTTGTTTGTGTACATCACTAGAGCCTCCTGCACTCCTATTGTGTCCAATTTAAATTTCCCGGGAATATGGTATTTCATTTCTTCTTTTTTTTTATATTGTTAGCACTGTCTTTGACATCTGTATGAAATTTGACGTCAAAATATTGATTGATGCTTGAGTTATGCTTGGTTTTGTCAGATGCTAAAACTGATTCCGGAGATTTTTGAAAAGTCTCTTCATTCGACTCAGAACGTTGTCCCCGGAGTGATCGTTTGAGTTTAGGGAATAGCCAGAAGTAGCACGATGCTAAATCAGGTGAATACGGTGGTTGTGGAACGATATGTGTTTCATTTTTGGGGAAAACGTCACGAAGAATCAATGCAGTGTGATCTGGAGCATTCAGTGTTTTCCGTAACAAATCAAGATTTGACGTATTTGAGGCCCAAAACATCTTTTAAAATGGAATTTTGAAATTCGACGATTTGCAAGCCCCAAACTTTTAATTGTTTGGACGTGAGCTTCGTCGGTTGAGGTTGGACGTCGACCAGAGGGCTATTCGTCTTCAACGCGTTCTCTGCCTTCTTTGAACTGTTTTTACCACTTCTAAAAATTTCTTCCCGTTATTTGAATGCTAACCGAATGACTTTTACAACATTCTATACGTTTCCGAAAACAAAATTTAACGCAAGTTCTTGCTCAATTAATTCAGATATTTCAAAAATCGCCGGAATCAGTTTTAGCGTCTCTCACAAAACCAAGCTTAACTCAAACACTAATGATTATTTTGTCGTAACTTTTCACATAGATGTCAAGGACAGTGTTAACAGCCTAGAAACGGAAAAACAATTGAAATACCATATGGCCGGGAAATTTAAATTGAAAAATTGTCTTACTTTTTGAACACCGTAGTACACACACATTTTATCATTTCAATTACGGATGAACTCATCTAGGGATAGGATTTGGGGAGGGGGTAGCACCTTCCTCTTCAGACATAGCAGCACTTTCCGAGCTGAGGATTTATTTCTATTCCTGATATAGATGCCAGAGCTTTCGATTAGGATTCGAGTTAAAATTTCAAGTATTCTGCAATCGTTTGAAATTTTTTCCTAATATTTAGTGCAATAGAAATACAGTCATGGGTAGCCACAGCTGCTGTAAATGGTTAAAAACTTACATTTGATTTACTACTTGTTTCTTTATGAGTTATATCTGTTAGATTTCAAATTCAATACCTTATTTGATTGATTGATAATTAAATGGTGTAACGTACAGATCAGGCAACAACGTTGTAACTAGGTATGGTTATGTTGAGATATTTTAGGCACAAGTTTAAGAACACACAGCTTATTTACACATGCATAGACACCACACATATACAGTTTGAGACCTACAATATGTAAAACATTTAAAGACATTTAATTATAGATTCGAGGAAGGATTCCACTTCTTAGCCGGAAATTGATACTCTTCTACACACAGGATGCGCGGAATATACGTACTCTTCCGATGAGAGTCTGTAGGTCAACTAATAATTACAGTGGCATTAAATTTCTTTCTTTTCGGAATGATAGACTGTAAACTAAACGTTTCTCAGCGGGAGTGCAAGTTGCGTCTTCCTTCCCCTCGGGTGAGAATCTCGAGGCCTATTGACCACTTCTATAGAACAAGAAGTCCCCCAAAGGACTCTCTTGCCAGTATGTAAGAGGAGGCACGAAAATATAGATACTAAGCAAAGATAGAAAGAAAAGTACATACTAAGAAAAAAATATTTTTTGTTGTTTATTCGATTTTAATAACATAAGAAACATCGTTTCGTATACATATATATGGTAGAAAATAAAACACAAATCAATTATTCCGATTGTTATTCAAATAAAAAAAAAAAGCACTCCTCTTAAATTTTGAGTGACAACCATTGACTTAAAGCTGCGAATAATTTTTTTATGCTTATAATTCTTTTAAAGCATTTTTAACTTTCTCATCATCGAGATATACTTTTCAGAAAATGTATTCAGCATTATAGTGTTATATTAGCTTAAAAACCTTAAGAATGAAAGAATCTCCGAATATTTTACGAATTCTGGGACAAACAAACAACAAAAGCTGAGCATACTCAAATTCCCTGGCGGCGAACGTAATATGGACTAAGTTACCTTTTGTTTTTAAAAAGCAACATGTTTTCTACCATCGATACTAGCATTGTACAGTATTTGGAAAACAGTCTCTGTGCTGTGTTTTTCCTATTGGTCTTGTGTGACTTTCGCTTCTTATGTGTACATTCAGCAAATCCCTGGGTGGAATCCAGATTCTTTTACTTGCTGCCTCTCTAAAATACTTTCCATCCCGATTTCTCGTATTATTTTTCAGTCCTCAGAGAACCCCGGGGGAAATCCATGAAACACAAACGCTACGAGAAAGCAAAATGACATAAAAATAAAACGTGGTAAACAAGACCCTAAGCAAACATTTAATACAGGTCCAATTTATAAAAAAGTTTTTACTTCCCTTTCAGAAATTAGGAATGTCTTCGCTAAAAACAAAGCAACACTTTCCTGGCAACTCTTGATAAAGATAAGATTTAGAAACTAGCAATAAGAGTACCATTGTTCTTCATGGAAGTCAGCAAAAATTTGATGAGCTATCTCAAAATTGAAGCTGAAGCTCTTTTTTTTCTTCTTCTTCTTTTCGTAGTTTACTTAGCAGTTGGCTTATTTGATAAAAAATCTTTTATGTCTAGTTTTTTTGAAGGAACATATTGGTAAGTTTGATAATCGTTTGCAATGTCGAACAAAATGAAGGCAATTATTAGTTGAGTTTAGACGATTAAATATTATTACAAACGATTGATGTTTTTTGTTTTTCTTTTCGTGCTATTTCTAATAACAGCTTAATTGAAAAGCTATTTTTTATTCTTACATCTGATGTTTCTTTGTTAATTAAGATGTAGGAGTTGTATTTGCTCAATATTTGCCAAAGTTTCAATTTTATTTTACTTTTGTCCATCTAATTTCCAATCTGAATTGCCGCCGCATATATTTTTGCAAACGGTATTAAAAAATCCAAATATTTTGTGCTTATTTTGAAATATCTGCAGTAGCCTCAAAAGCTGCTTTGATATTTTTAACTATCTTGTTTATATGAAACTTAATTTGTTTTATTATTATTTTTATGATATTAATGAACACTAATTAATAAAAATTCATTTTAAAATCACATTTTGATTTGAATTTTATTGCAGGAAGTTTTTCATTTAAAAAATGCACATAATTTAAGTTAATATTAAATTTCCTTTTCCTGCAACGATTTTGTCTAAATACATATTTAGGAACGATAGCGAATTAAATTTCTACAAATGCTTGGTAAAGTGTGAGTTTTTAATCCTCTTTGTTGTATGTTGACATTATAGTCCATGTTATTAGATATGGACTACGGTTTTAAAGTGGATTCTGAACCAATACAAGCATTCATGGTGCATCCTAGACTCGAACTGGAAACCTGTGGCCCCTAGAGCCAGTTAATCGCCATTAGGCCCCACAAATAACTGTGGTAGATAATAAAAACAAATCAATTCTTCCAATTATTGGACCGGAACTTGCAGTTTTAAAGTGGATCCCGAACCATTGCAGGTATCCATGGAGCCTCCGGGATTCGAGCCCGAAACTTGTGGCACCAAGCGCCAGCGTGCTAGTCATTCAACCATCAGACTCAACACATATCTACAGTAGATAATAAAACGCAATTCAGTTATTCCAATTACTATTCAAATAAAAAGAATATCTCCTCTTAAATTTTGTGTGTCTTAAAGTAGTGAATAATATTTTTATGCTTCTAATTCTTTTTAAGCATTTTTAACTTTTTCAGCATCGAGATATGCTTTTTACGAAATGTATTCAACATTATAGTGTTATATTAGCTTAAAAATCTTAAGAATGGAAGAATCCCGGAATATTTTACGAATTCTGGGACAAGCAAAACAACAAAAGCTGAGCATACTCAAATCCCCTGGCGACGAATGTAAAGTGAACTAAGTTACTTTTTGTTTTTAAAAAAGCAACATGTTTTCTACCTTTTCTACCATTGTACAGTATTTGGAAAACAGTCTCTCTGCTGTTTTTTTCCTATTGGTCTTGTGTGACTTTCGCTTCTTATGTGTACATTCAGCAAATCCCTGAGTGGAATCCAGATTCTTTTACTTCCTGCCTCTCTAAAATACTTTCCATCCCGATTTCTCGTATTATTTTTCAGTCCTCAGAGAACCCCGGGGGACATCCATGAAACACAAACGCTACGAGAAAGAAAAATGACATAAAAATAAATCGTGGTAAACAAGACCCTAAGCAAACATTTAATACAGGTCCAATTTATAAAAAAAATTTTACTTCCCTTTCAGAAATTAGGAATGTCTTCGCTAAAAACAAAGCAACACTTTTCTGGCAATTCTTGATAAAGATAAGATTTAGAAACTAGCAATAAGGGTTCCCTTGTTCTTCATGGAAGTCAGCAAAAATTTGATGAGCTATCTCAAAATTGGAGCTGTTGCTTTTTTTTATTTTTCTATCCTTCTTCTTTTCGTAGTTTACTTTGAAGTTGGCTTATTTGATAAAAAATCTTTTATGCTTAGTTTTTTTGCGGGACATATTGGTACGTTTGATGATCATTGGCAATGTCGAACAAAATGAAGGCAATTATTAGTTGAGTTTAGAAGATTAAATATTATTGCAAACGATTGATGGTTTTTGTGTTTCTTTTCGTGCTATTTCTAGTAATAGCTTAATTCAAAAAGTTGTTTTTTTTATTATTATTTCTAATAACAGCTTTTAATCCAAGAAAAAGTTCTAAGTGAATTAATTATTACTTCATATACTGAAGTATTGAGACATTTTTTTTAAGTAAAAAGGATTCAAATTATTTACCAAGAAAGATTTTTTTTTTGGTATTCTTTCGATTTTATTTGCATTAGAAATATCGTTACGCAGACTTATATATCTTCTACTTCTTCATTCTTCGCAACAGCCCTATGGGGGATCAACGCCGTCTGCCAATTGGCAAATCTCGAGACAGGAAATTTTTCTTTTTTACGGGAAAGAGTTGCCAGTTCTACACCCAAAACTCTACAGTCCTATTAGATAGGATCCTAAGGTTTTAAAGTAGATTCCTAACCATTACAAGAGGCCACGGCACCGCCGAGAACCGAGCCTGAAATCTGTGGCACCGAGTGTAAGCGGCTTGGCCTTCAGGCCCCACAAATATCTGTGGTAGATAATAAAACACAAATCAACTATTCCAATTAGTATTCAAATAAAAACGCCACTCCTCTTAAATTTTGAGTGACTTAAACCAGTGATTTAAAGTAGTGAATAATATTTTTGTTACTTCTAATACTTTTAAAGCATCTTCAACATTTCACTGAATCGATATATGTTTTTTACGAAATGTATTCAACATTACAGTGTTATATTACTTTAAAAATCTTCAAACTGTAAGAATCCCGGAATATTTTACGAATTCTGGAACAAACAAAACAACAAAAGCTCTGAGCATACTCAAATTCCCTGGCGACGAATGTAAAGTGAACTAAGTTACTTTTTGTTTTTAAAAAAGCAACATGTTTTCTACCTTTTCTACCATTGTACAGTATTTGGAAAACAGTCTCTCTGCTGTGTTTTTCCTATTGGTCTTGTGTGACTTTCGCTTCTTATGTGTACATTCAGCAAATCCCTGGGTGGAATCCAGATTCTTTTACTTGCTGCCTCTCTAAAATACTTTCCATCCCGATTTCTTGTATTATTTTTCAGTCCTCAGAGAACCCCGGGGGAAATCCATGAAACACAAACGGTATGAGAAAAAAAAATGACATAAAAATAAAACATGGTAAACAAGACCCTAAGCAAACATTTAATACAGGTCCAATTTATAAAGAAGTTTTTCCTTCCTTTTAGAAATTAGGAATGTCTTCTCTAAAAACAAAGGAACACTTTTCTGGCAACTCTTGATAAAGATAAGATTTAGAAACTAGCAATAAGAGTTCCCTTGTTTTTCATGGAAGTCAGCAAAAATTTGATGAGCTATCTCAAAATTGAAGCTGAAGTTCTTTTTATTTTTTTTTTATTTCCTTATCTTTTCGTAGTTTACTTAGAAGTTGGCTTATTTGATAAAAAAACTTTTATGTTTAGTTTTTTTTTTTTTTTTTTTTTTTTTTTTTTTTGAGGGACATATTGGTACGTTTGATAAACGTTTGCAATGTCGAACAAAATGAAGACAATTATTAGTTGAGTTTAGAAGATTAAATATTATTACAAACGATTGATGATATTTTGTATTTCTTTTCGTGCTATTTCTAATAACAGCTTAATTGAAAAGATATTTTTTTTATTCTTACATCTGAATGTTTCTTTGTTAATTAAGATGGGAGAAATAGAATTTTATTGGTTCAATGTTTGACAAAGTTGAAAAAAAAAATATTTGTTCAATATTAAGCTAGTCTTTTCAAAGGTGCATCTTAAAGAAATGTACAGCTTATTTGTTATTATCTTGTTTGTATAAAACTTAATTTGTTTTATTATTATTTTTTATGATATTAACGACAACTAATTAATAAAAGTATTTTTTAAAACGAATTTTGATTTCAATTTTATTCCAGGTAGTTTTTCGTTTAAAAAATGCACATCGATTAAATTAATATTAAATTTTGTTTTTCCCCTACTATTTTCTCTAAACTTATCTGTCTAAATCTAAATATATATTTAAGTAAAATATATAATTAAATTCTACAAATGATAAAGATTGAGGTTTTAATCCTCAGTATTGTATGGAGACATTATAGTCCATGTTCTTCAAGAAAGACATGAATCATACTTTGGATAGACTACATACGAATATAGCCATGTACTATATACGATAGTTTACTTAAAAGTTGGCTTATTTGATAAAAAATCTTTCATGTTTAGTTTTTGAAGGAACTAGGTACATTTGATAATCGCTTGGGATAAGCATTTTTACGGAAAAATGTTGCCCGTTCTACACTGATCGCGACGTCATATTAAACATGGACCTACGGTTTAAAGTGGATTCTGGCCTAATACAAGCATCCATGGGGCCTTTTAGACTTGAACCCGAAACACGTGGCACTTAGCGCCAGATACTCGCTATCAAAGCCCACATTTATCTGTAGTAGATAATAAAACACAAATCAATTATCCCAGTTATTATTCAAATAAAAAAAGGCAAACTTTTAAATTTTGAGGAATAAGAATTGAAATAATGTTGCGAATAATATTTTTGTATGTTTATAATTATTTTTAAATATTTTTCACTTTCAGAACATCGAGGAATGTTTTGCACGAAATATATTCAACATTGCCGTGTTACATTAGCTTAAAAATCTCAGGAAGGTAAGAATCCCGGAATATTTTACGAATTCTGGGACAAACAAAAACAACAAAAGCTGAGCATACTCAAATTCCCTGGCGACGAATGTAATGAGAACTAAGTTACCTTTTGTTTTTAAAAAAGCAACATCTTTTCTACATTCGATGCCAGCATTGTACAGTATTTGGAAAACAGTCTCTCTGCTGTGTTTTTCCTATTGGTCTTGTGTGACTTTCGCTTTTTATGTGTACATTCAGCAAATCCCTGGGTGGGATCCAGATTCTTTTACTTGCTGCCTCTCTAAAATACTTTCCATCCCGATTTCTCGTATTATTTTTCAGTCTTCAGAGAACCCCGGGGGAAATCCATGAAACACAAACGCTACGAGAAAGAAAAATGACACAAAAATAAAACGTGGTAAACAAGACCCTAAGCAAACATTTAATACAGGTCCAATTTATAAAGAAGTTTTTCCTTCCTTTTAGAAATTAGGAATGTCTTCTCTAGAAACAAAGCAACACTTTCTTGGCAACTCTTGATAAAGATAAGATTTAGAAATTATCAATAAGAGTTCCCTTGTTTTTCATGGAAGTCAGCAAAAATTTGATGAGCTATCTCAAAATTGGAGCTGAAGCTTTTTTTCTTTCTTCTTTTCGTAGTTTACTTAGAAGTTGGCTTATTTGATAAAAAGTCTTTTATGTTTAGTTTTTTGGAGGAACATATTGGTACGTTTGATAATCGTTTGCAATGTCGAACAAAATGAAGGCAATTATTAGTTGAGTTTAGAAGATTAAATATTATTGCAAACGATTGATGGTTTTTGTTTTTTCTTTTCATGCAATTTCTATTAACAGCTTAATCGAAAAAAGGTTTTTTCTCCTTACGTGTGAAGGTTTCTTATTTAATGAAGATGTGAGAAATAGAAATTTATTGGCTCAATATTTGGAATAATAAGTTTCAAGTTTATTTTAATTTTGTTCATCCAATTTCCAATCGAAATGGCTATCTTCTCTGATCTTATTTTATTGCAAAATGGTTTTAAAAAATATTTGTGCTTATTTTGAAATACCTGTGGTCTTTTCAAAAGTCCGTCTTAAAGAAAAGTGCAGCTGCTTTCATATATTTAATTATCTTGTTTGCATACAGCTTAATTTATAATTATTATTCATAGTATTAAAGAAAACAAATTAACAAAAACAGTTGTTTAAAAGCAAATTTTGATTTAAACTTTTATTCCAGGTACTTTTTCGATCTTACTTTCGATTCCAGGTACTTAATCAAAAAGCTTTTTTTTTTTTTTAAATTCTGGCATCTGAATGTTTCTTTCTAATTTAAAACATGGTAGTTAGAATTGTATTGGCGCAGTGTTTTTTCAAGTTTCAATTTTATTTTAATTCTGTTCATCTAATTTCCAATCAAAATTGCGATCTTCTTTAATCTTATTGTAAAAGGGTTTTGAAAACAAATATTTGAGCTTATTTTGAAATACCTGCAGTCTTTTCAAAAGTCTATCTTAAAAAAAAGGTATTTTCAGAAGTCCATCTTAAAGAGAAGTACAGCTGTTCTTATATTTTTAATTGTCTTGTTTGTATACAACTAAATTTATTATTATTATTATTATTTTATAATATTAATGAAATCAAATGAACAAAAACAGTTTATTAAAAGCAAATTTTGATTTAAAATTTTATTCTAGCCATTTTTCGATTAAGAGCGTTTTCAAAAAAGCTGTTTCTTTTTAATTGTCACATCTGATTTGTTTCTTTCTTAATTAAGTTGTGGGATTTAGACTAGTATGGGATCCATATTTGCCAAAGTTTCAATTTTGTTCATCTAATTTCTAATCAGAATCAGAATTTCTATCTTCTTTGATCATATTGCAAAATGGTTTAGAAAAAACAAATATTTGTGCTTATTCTGAAATACCTGCCGTCTTTTCAAAATCAATCTTAAAAAAAAGTACAGCTGCTTTGATATTTTTAATTTTCTGTGTATACAACTTAATTTATTTTATTCGTATTTTATCATAATATTAACGAAAACTAATTAACAAAAACAATTTTTAAAGGAAAATTTGGATATAAATTTTATTCCAGTTACTACATGACACACGTCCTAATTTAATATTAAATTTTCTTTTGCAGCAATGATTTTGTCCAAATTTACCTGTCTAAATCTAAATACATATTTAAGAAAGATATCTAATTAAATTCTACAAATGCTTGGTAAAGTTTGAGTTTTTAATCCTCTTTATAGTATAGGTGACATTATCGTCCATTCTTTCTTGGAAGACAGCAAAATCTTGATGAGACATCTCGTAATGGATGAGAAGAATCTCATAGATATTTTTAAATTTATTTTTTTGATATAATTTGCAATTTCCCAATAAATATCTTTTTTATCCTTAAATGTTTTTTTTCAAATAAAAAGGTTGATAAAGGCCACTGAACATTTTGCTTTTATAAAATTCTTATTCAGACGAGTGAGTGTTATGGGGTTCTATTTTTAGCGAAATTAAATGAGGTGCAGTCTATTGTATTTACTGTATTTATAAAATAATAAAAAGTGCTATATATTAATATAAAAACAAAAAATTGTGGAACAAATTCGGTTTGTTAAAAAAGACAAGTGTCTCTTTTTTGTCATAATTTGGAATTGATAGCGGGAACAGAAGCGGAAAATAATTTTATGACGGTCCACAAATATCCAAGCATGTTTTTAAATTGGTTTCAATAAGCACTCGTTTTTGTTTTGGGGCTCTATGAGTGATTCTATAAATAATTTTAATTTTGTTCATCATATTTACAATCAGAATTGCTACCTTCTGTGGTCTTATTTCAAAATGGTTTTGAAAAAAAATATGCGTGCTTGTTTTGAAATACCTACAGTCTTTTCAAAAAGTACTTTATAGCTGCTTTGATATTTTTAATTATGTTGTTTATATAAAACTTAATTTATTTTATTATTATTTTTTATAATACTAATGAAAACTAATTACCAAAAGCAGATTTTAAAACCAAATTTTGATTTAAATTTTATTCCAGGTACTTTTTCGTTTAAAAAACACACATCATTTAAATTAACATTAAATTCTCTTTTTCAGCTACGCTTTTGTCTAAAATTATCTGTCTAAATTTATATATATATTTAAGAACGATATCTAATTAAATTTCTACAATATAAAATTTGAGTTTTTAATCCTGTTTATTGTATGGTGACATTATCATCCACGTCTTTCTTGGAAGACAGCAAAAGTTTGATGAACCATCTCATAATGGATAAGAATAATCTTATGGATATTTTTATGTTTAATTTTTTCATAAAAGTTGCATTTTTCCAAGAAATACCTTTTTTTTTCTCTTAATGGAGGTTATTTTTTTTAAATAAGTAGGTTGATAAAGACTACTGAACATTTTGTATTTATAAAATTCTTATTCAGATGAGTGAGTTTTATGGTGTGCAAAGCGCTATTTTTGGCGAAATTAAATGAGGTGCAATATACTGCATTTAAGGTATTTATAAAATAAAAAATACTTTACATTAATATAAAAACATTGAATTTTAGAGCAAAAGGAGTTTGTGGAAAATGACAAGCCTTTTTTTTATCATAATTTGGAATTGTTAGTGGTCACAGAAGCAGAAAATAATTTTATGACGATCCAGAAACAGCAAAGCATGTTTTTTTAATCGGTTTCAATAAGGCACTTGTTTAGTTTTTGGGGCTTTATAAGTGGTTCTATAAATAATTGTAACAAAAAATTCATTTTAATATGAATATTTGGTGAGTTTGTTTATTTTATTTTATTTTTTTATGTTACTTTAGATTTATCACAAAATTTATACCAAAATATTTTATGAATGCTAGAAAATCAATCTACGATCATAGACTGTTATTTCTTTGAAGTTTGATTTTCAATATGTATATTATTTTCTTTTGAAGATTGTTATCTATTGAAGAGTTTGTATACCAATTTTAGTTTGCAGTTAAGCTCTTTTCAATTTGTTTTATTCACTGTAGGATTTAATTTTTAAAAACTTTTTATAGTAGTTTAGTAAAATGTGAAATTTATATAGTGTGAAAAATGTGAAATTTATATAGTGTGAAAAATGTGAAATTTATAGAGTAATTTCAATTTATAAAGTAATTTATAGAATTTTATTTTCTATCAATTTAGCTTTCTAAATCTGGAAGTCAGTCGGTGTTCCTACGCCATGTCGATCTCAACAGTGCTGGAACTTACCGATGTGAGGTATCCGCTGAAGCTCCAGAATTCCAAACAGTTGAAGCTGAGAAAACAATGAAAGTATTCGGTAAGTTTTCACAATTTTATTCATAACTATGATTATCCTGTTATTGTTAATATTACATATCGCTTTATTGAAATTCAATCCTTACAAATTTGGCCATTTACTGTATAAACAACAAGTGATATAAAAAAAATGTAAAAGTTCATTCCTACTTTTTTTTCACTATATTGCAGAAAGTCCTTTATAAATAATTTTCATTCATTTTTTTAAGTTTATCTGGTGCCATTTATTGTTAGATATATGCAACTTAAATCTAAAAAAAATATAATTAATTAATTAAATTTAATTAATGAATTAATATTGAAAAAAATCTGTATTAATATCAAGTGTCATCCACTACAAGATAAAAAAATGTACTTGAACTTGAGGGGATGAATAAAAAGTATTTTATTAACGATTAAAAATTTGGGCAAGATATATATAGGGAGAGTGTGTGCTAATAGTAGGAATTGAAATAAAACATATAATCAAATCAAAATTACAAATGTAAAAGACCAGATTTCCTTAACAGAAACGACCAAAAGGCCTTAAAAACAAGTTAAGTGCTCTAAGGATAAAAAATTAAAAAGCTATAAGCACCATAATAAAAGTCCTTGTGATCAGGACATGTTTTCTCTGGACCTCCAGTACAGAGTACACAAAACACTATTCTGTTGTAAGTTAAAGTCCAGTCCCGAGCAAACAAGTAGATGGGCCTCATAATATGGTATACTGCGAATTATGATTATAAATATCTCAATATAACAAAGTCATTATAAAGTCTATTTAGAGAAAGCACTAAACAAATAAGTACTCTGCACACTAAATTTTAGAATTAATTAACATTATAAATAGTTCGAATCAACAGAATTATTCGAATTTATAAATTCGAATAATTTCACAATCCACTTATTTGCTGTAATGTCATTAAATTTAAAAGTAAAACAATTTTTAATGAAAAAATAATGTTAAAAATATAATAATAGATAATAAATATAAAATATGTAATTAGTATTTAAAATATTTGTTACCTATAATAAAGAAAAATATTAAACTATTAATATAGTTTTGATGAATATTAAATTTGTTCTTTTTCGTACATTAATCAGAATATATATATAAAGTAAAAACTACTCCCTTAGCTCTAAAAAAATATACCACTTTCACTCTATAAATAATTTAAAGGGGCATTTTTTTGTGCAGTTCCTTTATTTTTAAATAGCGCAACTTCCAATAACATGGAATTCGTAAGACAGAATGATATATACCTTTTTAAACCAATAATTTATTGTTGTTTGGCGTTAATTATTTTTTAATGAAAACTTATTAAGTGATTGCTGTTTTAATATTTATTGAAGTAAGGTCTTATAAATATAAATTATATTTCAACACTTACGTAAAATACATCGTATAAATTTTGTATTTTTTATACTAATATTATGCAGTGCACTTTCTTTGTATAAACGAATTGAATTAGAATCCCAATATATTTTTAAAATAAATATTTTTCGTACAAATATATGTATCATATTCATATTTAAATATGTTTTCCTTCATTTGTATGTAGATTGTATGTATTTGACACAAATTATTCTGAAGTCTAAAAGCTGTTTGTGTAAGGAATTTCGATTCAGTCTGTGTGAAATATTCATAAGCGAATGTCTGAGTTTCATGGATGTAACAGTGTACGTTTTGAGATTAAATGAAAGAGCCTTGCAAGAAAAAACAAATAATTCTCAAATATGACTTCAAAATAACAAAGATTCATTTGTGCTCAAATACTAAAAGTAATAAAAAACAAAGTGAAATTAACATTTGTATCCATTCATGAAGTTTCACACATATTTGAAACACATTGTTAATTTAATAAATTCATAAAATTAATAATGAAAGAATGAAGAAGTTCAAAATCCTTTGTTCATATTTCTGTTTGCAGTTAAATAGCTTAACTTTCAAGTGAGAATATAATATTTGTTGTCTGTAAATCAATCCCTGAAAGAGATTATCTTAAAATAAATTATCAAAAACTCCATTAAGTTTCAAAACTGTTATTGTCAACGGATTTTCTCTTTAATATTATGTAGCATATTTCAGTTCACTTATTATTCCTTGCTTTTTTTTTTCTAGTGAATTGCATCAAAAAGGGTGTCGATATGTAGTTTTTTCGAAATTTTGTAATTGTCACCTTAACCGAATTCATTTTGCAGTACTTATGTCTCTAATTCTTTCACACTACTTCATTCTGGTGATCGTTAGGGGCTCGTTTATTAATAAAGTTATTTTATAATCATCCTTAATTTTATAATTTTTTCTTAATTTATTTCAACATTTTTATCGAATATTCAACATTATTGACATCGATCTTTTATCGAATATTCAACTTTATAAGTTTATTACTTATAAGTTTATCCACTTATTAAGTTTTTTTATGGAATATTAACATTTTTTATCGAATATTAACATTTTTTATCGAATAATCAACATTTTTTATCAATTTACATCCTGATATATATTTTAAAACATTTAAACTGTGCCTAACTCTCAACTAAACAACAACTAAGTTATATAAAACTATAAAAATGACTCAATCTAAGTTAATGGAATCTTTTTTTCACCCACTGATTACTGAAAAAGGAAAATTTTTACTAAAATAATTTTATGATCCCGTAATGTACCCCCTCCCTCCGTGCAAATTGTGAGTCTGTTATGTTTACAAAATAAAATGATTGCAAAATGAAAGCAAAAACCTCATTTAGTACAGGAAAATTCGCATAGAAATACAGAGTATAGTATTCTACTGGGTTACACCTCTAGCCTTGGAAACATAATGTAGTACAGTTGAACATGCAGATTTCTTATTATATCCTGCGAGATCTTATTCATCAATTTCTGTAAGCTTGTCTTTGACTCAACTGGTATACTTCCCAACTTATCGACCTAAGTCCATACCACAAATTTTCAATAGTTGATAAATCTAATACATTGTGGAGGTGTGTTGATACATAGCAGGCAATCTTCTGACATCTTTGGTGGGTGTGGTTGAGCACTAACCTGCAGAAAAAAATATTTAGGAGCATTCGCAATAGAAACGACGCATGCGGTTGATTGATATTGCAAGCGATATCATGTTATTAGAACTTGTTGAGCTTTGTATGTTAGGGGAACTTCAAAGCATTACACTAGGTATGAAAGCGGTGGGAATAGACAGCAGCAATATTGAAACGTTCACTATAGGACCTCCAATCAAGAGATTGATTGTCATTGAACTCTAATTCAGTCTTTTTTTTTATTGGAAAACTGAAGACCACAAGTATCATCTTCATTGCATTCCAATTCCACCAAACAACGCACTACACCAAACTGATGTAATGTCGGGTTGCTTTAAAGAACAGTGCACATACTAGACGCCGCGGTAGTAAGTTTTTACCATATAAGTGCCTGGCAATGGTACGGAAAGACACAGATACTCGTATAGGTAATACCATAAATGTGAGGATGTCAAGCAGTGATACAGACATTTATGTGTGTGGTTATATAACATTGAAATTGCCCTTCCAGCTATCAATTGCATGAAGCCATCCTACATCAAGCTAGAGTGTGTACGAATTCACTCTTGTCCACACCATTCCAACACCATTTGCACATCATTTTATGAAAAAGACAAAGTTGGTGGGCAACTCGCCAAGATGACCATCCAGCTACTATCATCTCAGTAATTCTTTCTCTGAAACGCCAACTTGTAATATATATATATATATATATCGATAGTGCCTTAAAGTCATCTATGATTATAAGGCGACTTTCTTAATTTAGACTGCATAGAGAATACTGAAGAGTGGTTATTAATGAGCTGAGCTCAATACTCATTTACTAATGTTACATAATTCTCAATTTTAATCATTTACATATGTACTTTACACAATCTTTCATGCCAAGTTTTGTTACAACCCAACAGTTGTTTCTTGGTGTACTAATTTTTATGACAATGAGTATAACTCCACTTTACTTAACATCACAGTTTTCAAAGTATTAATTTATAAAGTTTTCTAATTTGACAAAATAAATTATACTTTTCACTTTTATTTTCATGTTCAGACAGCTGTGTGTTTGTTTTGTGCAAATTCCCATCAACCGAGTCTGAACCGTTTCCTTAGAAGCATGTTCGCCCTGGAGAATATTTCAATTTCCATTTCATTAAACTCGTTTTGTATTTATCCGCTGCAATTTATTTGCAAATTTCTTGCGCTTCATGAATTTCGTCTGGGGCTCTTCTTCCGCAAATTCAGAAAGGGAGACCTTCAATATTGAAATAGGGCTTCACATATGATGAACATGAGGATAATAAAATATAAAATATCTCCCATTCTGGAATCCAACCAATTTCGCAGAATGCAGTTTATTATATGTTATGCAGGAATAGCTCATGCAAGTTTAAAGAGTACTTAATTAGAAAGTAAAAGAAAAGGAAATGTACTGTCTTATGAGGATTCAGTGTTATTTTTATGCTGTCATATGCACGTCATGAATTAAATGAATTTTATATAATTCAAAAACTTTAAAAGATTATTATAATTGAAAAATGTATGAAATTTTATTTTATTTTAATTTATTGTTTTTTGGGTGATTAAAAATTTAACATGCTTTTATTAAACGTCTAAACATTTTGAAATAAAATCTTGAATCATTTTATTTATACTACTGAAATTTGAATATAAAAACAATTTAATTTTTATATAAAATTGTGAATGTCAAGACAAACGTCTCTTGCAGATATAAGCATAATCTTAACTATCTGTAATATTTACAGACTATCATGTCACATAGTTTGCAAACTACCTGGTATGAGTATCATATCTTTGAATTTCAACAGTAACAGACACTTCAGTCAATAAATGAATAAAGTGAAATTATTCCATTATTGCACTGCATCATGTGCAGATGTTTTTTACCTAGTTGAAATATACAGCTGTAGTTTAAGTTATCATTATATTTTAGTACATTTAAAAATAAGTCAAATTTGATTGTACTTACTCTGAATAAAATGCTTCTTCCTAAAAAGATGGATTTTTTTACATGGTTTCATGCAACACTTTATGTATAACACGGACTACTAACTAGCCGGAAAAGGTCAAGTACGCGTAGTGCAGTACGCAACCACGAACTACCGACCGGAAATAAGGAGAGGGAACTAACTTCTGGAAAAAGTTTTAAGGCCGGCTTGACCTAACCGGCTTAAGTATCTGATGGTATCTTTAATATCTTGAGACCGGCTTAAGTATCTGATACCGGGTTTGTTTCGTTACCATCAGAATGAAGCAAACTAACGTGGCCATTCAAATAACAAATTTATCGCCTCGCGCATATCCAACATTTATTTTCCGTAGCTCAACTGAATGAAGCATTCTATCAATCCTTTCATGGGAACCGACAATGACAGTATAATTTGAGGTTTCTGTCGCACAAACATGTTTATCGAATATCACGCATGGTATAAACATATTGTATGAGTTGTAAATGCCGGTTTCATATACGCTGAAGGACACAAAATAAGCCTGTGGGGTATGCCCTTTAACGATAACAGCCCCTTATTTGTCGTATAATAGAAATCTTCAAAACCCCATAGGGAATCTTTTCTTCGGGCTCTTACATACACTGCATCAATCACCACTGAGTTCTTTCCGAAAGTGTAAATACAACGGACAAAAGTAGTAGTTTATCAAGGAAGTTTATCTATTATATGCAAACTATCACCTGTTATGCCCAAAATAATAAGTATATAGGTTTATAGGAAAATAAATGATAGTTTTATTAGCGTTTACTATAGTATGCTCAGAAAGTGTTCTGGGGTAATTTTTAATACATTTTTGTGATTTTCCTTATCTTTCATTTAGTAGCAAGTATGAAGTCAAAAGGCTTAAGAATTCTTGATAGAAAGCAAAAACAAGTGGCTTAAATGAAAAATATATTAGTACCTCAATCCTTTCCAATTGTCACAAATTAGTTACAATCTGGCAATACTCACACACTATAAACAGAAGCTCCCTAATCACAATGAACTGACTATGTCCTACTTTTCCAATCCAACTTAAATATCACTTAATTTATTTGAATTACACCTTTCGTATTTAGTGCTATTACCGTTATCTCATCCACTCTTTGAGATCAGTGAAACGTTTAATAACGTATCGCCAGGAGCTCCGGTTTCATTTGGCTCCACAAAATGGTCAAGGGTGGCGTGAGAGAATAATGAGACTCGAATGGCCATTATGGGGATAATAGGAAGATTACAGAATTTCTCCGAGGCAGATTCCTGTCCCGCTTATATGCTTGCATTACAAATCCCGCACTGCGTGAACTCCACCTCTTGATGTAAATGGTAGAAAATGGCGTCATTTAATGAGTCCTGGCAAATGTTATTTTCCTGTCAATATTTTATATTGGCAACAAAATTGTTTCAGTCTTTTTGCACCCTAATTACAACTATATGACATCTATTACAATTCATAGAGAAATATATTTTTGTGAATGGTATCCAATGAAATTTAGAAGAAGCTTTAATATTTTTGCTTACGATTTCTGCGTAATTTTATTTGAAGTTATTCACTACCAGAAAATAGGCATGAAACGGACTCAACGTTACCCAGGGAACATCAAGATTGCGCTTTAAAACTCCAACCACATTAGGCCACCACGAGTTTGAATGAATACTTTAGCATGGGATGTATTTGATAGCATGGGATGCATTTGAGGATAACCTAAGGATAGCATGGGATGCATTTGAGGATAACCTAAGGATAGTATGGGATGTATTTGAGGATAGCTTAAAGATAGCATGTGATGCATTTGAATCCTGATCCCAAATACCAAAAAAAAAGACTTTCGAACCTACACATTTATTAAACTCTACCTAGGTATAGATATATTAGCTGTACCGAGAAGAGTATATCTTGTTGGGTTTTTAATTTAATTCCAATAGTGCAGAAACCCTGCACTTCAGCTCAATTTTATAGTCAATATAGCAAGTCGATTGAAATTAAAAAGGGTAATTGAAAATACTTGACTTGTTTTCAAAGATTATTGCAAATAAAAATGAAAAAAAAAAATCTTCCAATCTCTTTTGTGCTATTGCGAGCTCCATTAGCATAGAAGAGATTGGAAGATCAATGAATTCATTGTTTTAAAATGTAATAGATAGCATAATAATAATAATCATGAAGTGCTCATTGGCGAAAGAAGCTGGTCAAATTGGCCAGCAGTTTGGAAAAAGTAGTTATTATATTATATATACATTTTATATTATATTACTTTATTCGTTTTATATTATTTATGTTTTGTTTCTTATTGTAATTGTTGCTTTTCTTGTAAATAATTAATTAACTATTGTCATTCTTTTCAGTTCTGCCAACAGAAGGGCCATCGATTACTGGAGGTCGTTCCAAATATAGAATCGGAGACACAGTCTATGTGAATTGCACTTCTTCTAAATCAAAGCCAGCAGCTACTTTGCGATGGTATATTAACGATGAACTTGTAAGTATATTATTGAATTACTTTTAGACTATTTTTATTAATATGAATTAAAACTATAACATTTCATACAGCACTTCATATAGACTTCATCACTTCAACAGCTTGTGTTCGTTGCATGCATTTGGAAGTTAATCTTTTAGTAGTTTCTGAATATAATATAATTCTGGGTTTCATTGTAAATAGCATTTTTCTTGTGCTTTTATTTTGTCCAAACATCATTATGAGTCAAATAAAATAATGTCAATATCCACAGTTATAATAGAATTCATTCAAAACTGAGAACGAACCCATCATTCTGTATGTGTGGGAGGGGGTCGGAGATGTTTGGTAGAAAAAGACTTGTATAATTCTGTTAGGAAATCGAAAACTGAAATAATCGAAATGAAAGATCCATGTTAATACTGGCGATGGCTACGGCAAATCTATTGACCTGGAGACACCTCCGTTGATTTCATGGTGTAGATTGGATTTGGTTTGTAGATTATTGAAAAGAAAAATGAATCCAAAGAATATTGTGAGTTCCATTATCACAAAATAGTGAGGAGAATCGATGCATTGATTGCTTTAAAAAGTAGTTGACAGTATAATCATAAGGTCCTCATTGGTGAATTAAGACTATTTTTGGTCGTGCGGTCCTTTTGATAGACGGTAGATCCTTCTATAGATCTTTTTCAAATTAGCCTAGCTCGCATTAGGCTAATTAGAAAAAAATATATAGTTTAACGTAGATTTCGAACCACTAACAAACACTTATGCCACCGCCAGGATTCGAGCTTGAAGCACCAAAGGACAGAACGCTAGCCAATTAGCCATCAGGGCTCTTCAAGATGGAGGTTCTCAGATCCACTAATGGTAATTTTTGTACCCTATTACAGTTAAGTAATGTGGATGCAGTTTAAAAAGTGTCTTTTGTGCGCTTGAGCTGTTGTTAATCTACCTTTCTACTTACTAATGATCTCATATCAAATTTTCGGCATTTGAATGCAAAACCAATATTTATTTTTATATAAGTAAATATAAAAATAATTTTAATAGAGACTTAAAATAATCTTTTACGCTACATAAGTATAACGCTACATATGTTGTAGCGTTTAGTTTCATTGTAACATCTGTTAGAAACATCTGATTTTATATCAAAATAAATTTCACACAGAGTTGCAAATACAGATTCTCAGTTGTTACTGTGTCACCTTGGGTATTTTCCCTCTAGACAGACAATGAGCTAATATTTGGTATAATATCATTAATCTTACTTGTTCTCAAGTGCTTTCCTAGGACTTTATCCATTTATCCTTACTCTGCTTTTTTAAGTGTCAGCTTAGGATTTTGGACCATTTTCTATTCTCTGTAGCTTGCTTGTGCCCTACTTGAATTTATTTACGTGAATGAATCTTCATTTATTCTTAACTTTTTAGGTTTTTTTTTATGTAATGTGTAATATGAGGCTTCCAATGAGGAAAAATGGCAAATTTTATACGTTGCGTGGTTCACATTAAACGTAATGTGCTGATTTAATTTTAAAAAGTGATTTTTTTTCGTTGTATCGCAAACATTTTTTAATAGAAGTTTATTTGTATCTAAGGTATCTTAATAAATTCATTAATTTTTATAAATCACTGATTATATTGTCATTTAAAGAGTTTAATTGGTTAACTTAAATTGGTTATTGTTTATATTTTTTGTATTTATACTTTTTTTATAATTTATAAAAATCAATTGTGTTGGCTTAAATTATGTTATTAATAGATAATAAACATGTGTGTATAAAAAAATATATAAACATATAAAATATAATAAAATATATACAGTTTTGATAGATAGAAATATCTTTATTTTCAGGTTTATACAGTAATTCTCATCAGCAAAATTTTGTCAACAGTAAATGATAATATTATTGAATTTACAATATAACCGATAAAGAAAAAAAAATTTTGTTTATGTATATTAAATTAAATAATTAGTTTTAATACAAAGTTTTTATATAAAACACTATTTTTTTAATATTAATTATTTATAAAATTATATTAATTAAACTATTATTTAATTATAAATAATATATTTTTAACTTAATTTGTTTCGAGTAATATCAGTTTTTATAATTTTTGAAAGTGAATTAAATGTCCAACCGTGTTTCCTCCTACAAACTGGCAAGCATATGTGGCGTTCAGGAAAAACGGTTATCAGGCCGGGGACGTACAGTGTAACCACGCGCTTTTGCAGAGAAACGTTTAGTTTATAGTCTCTCATATCAAGAGGAAATATATTTAACACAACCCTGCATATTTCTTGGCCTACAGACTTTCCCCAGGAGAAGTATATCCGTGCATCCTGTGGGCAGCAGAATATCGGGTTTTCGGCTTAGAAGTGGAATCCTTCCACGAATCTATAATTATACTCTAATTGTTTGTGAGTGTGTAAATAAAGCTGTGAATTCTTCAGATATCTCAACCCAACTATACCCAGTTGCAATTTAGTTACCCAACCTGCACACTGTAACTGTATTTTGTATGTTTATATATTTTTATACATACACTTTTAATATTTATTAATAAAATGACTTAACCCAGCGTGAATGATTTTACAGTAATATTTGCAACAATTAACTCCAGTTATATTGTTTATTATTATAAATTTTTGCTGATGTTAAGCTGTTCTATTGAAGTTTACAAATGTGCGAGCAAGACCAACTGAACATTAGAGCAAAAGATCATAAAGATAATCTTTTTAAGATAATTTATTTTTATTTAAAGCTCAAATACTTATCCAGGCATTAAATAATTTTATTACAAAATTCAATTTGTTATAAAATTAACAGCTATAACCTGCTATTCTCCCACCATAGAGAATAAAATAAATTTAGCTTTGGTAAACTTTATTAGAAAAATTTAGAACTTCTAGTGTTGTAAATTTTGTGTTATGAGAAATGAGGGCAGACAGGTACCAATACACACATGAAGATGATCTCTGCCAAATATGTAGCAAAATGATAACGAATATTATTAACAAAAATATATGTATTCAAATTCAATAAATCATTAATTTACCTTAATATTTATGGGTGTCAACGTGAGATTCAAATTTTTCAACTTAACAATTAACAATTAACTCCAGTTATATTGTTTATTATTATAAATTTTTGCTGATGTTAAGCTGTTCTATTGAAGTTTACAAATGTGCGAGCAAGACCAACTGAACATTAGAGCAAAAGATCATAAAGATAATCTTTTTAAGATAATTTATTTTTATTTAAAGCTCAAATACTTATCCAGGCATTAAATAATTTTATTACAAAATTCAATTTGTTATAAAATTAACAGCTATAACCTGCTATTCTCCCACCATAGAGAATAAAATAAATTTAGCTTTGGTAAACTTTATTAGAAAAATTTAGAACTTCTAGTGTTGTAAATTTTGTGTTATGAGAAATGAGGGCAGACAGGTACCAATACACACATGAAGATGATCTCTGCCAAATATGTAGCAAAATGATAACGAATATTATTAACAAAAATATATGTATTCAAATTCAATAAATCATTAATTTACCTTAATATTTATGGGTGTCAACGTGAGATTCAAATTTTTCAACTTAACAATTAACAATTAACTCCAGTTATATTGTTTATTATTATAAATTTTTGCTGATGTTAAGCTGTTCTATTGAAGTTTACAAATGTGCGAGCAAGACCAACTGAACATTAGAGCAAAAGATCATAAAGATAATCTTTTTAAGATAATTTATTTTTATTTAAAGCTCAAATACTTATCCAGGCATTAAGTAATTAACAGGCCTCTGGACTGCACATCACCGAGAAAAGCAGCCACGGTGAGACATAATTTTCAAGTATAACTGCATAAACCACCATCTATTTTAGCTAAAGCATTCTACTTAAAAATAGGGAAGAGATGTACAGACTTGTGAAGACCACTGGCATCATGTACTAACATTCACTCATAGGCTTTTTTTAAAATAGAATGTTCTTTTGACAAACAATTATTTTTAGTTCAAATCTATGTGAATCTTAACAACAAAATATTCAGATGTCTGTATGCGTTCCAGGCCACAGTGGACAACGAGTTGGAACACTCCACCACCCTGCACTCGGACGGCCTGGAGACGTCCAGCCTGAGTCTGAAGTTCATGGTGAACGAGCTGCACTTCCGGAGGGGCAACATGAAGCTCAAGTGCACCGCCACCATCTCCAGGGTGTACACCATGAGCAACGAGGAGCTCGTCTTTGGGACAGGACTGCGGCAACAGGCCTCTGGACTGCACATCACCGAGAAAAGCAGCCACGGTGAGACATAATTTTCAAGTATAACTGCATAAACCACCATCTATTTTAGCTAAAGCATTCTACTTAAAAATAGGGAAGAGATGTACAGACTTGTGAAGACCACTGGCATCATGTACTAACATTCACTCATAGGCTTTTTTTAATATAATAAGATATAAATAATATAATATTGCATTAATTGCATAATATTGCATGCATTTTGGTGCATAATATTGCATTCATTTAATAAGTTTTATTTTAGTATTTGGTTCGATTGTTGTAATAATCAAGCGCAGATGTGAGAGCCAAATGGTTTCTATAGATCAGTTTTTCTAATATTCATGACTCAAAATGTGTGTTTACAAAATTGCGTTGATCCAAATTATCTAGCAATAAACACATATCTTTGTTGTGAGCAATTTCAAAATGGATCATGTTTTTGTCAATAAATATAGTGTAGATAAAAAAGGACAGATAATATGGCATTCAGAATAGCAGGCTGTAAGATTGAAACATATAATCTGCAATAAACTCGATATTCAGCAATTACTGGATTCCGAAAACATATGACTGGAATCATAAAACATTCTACAATAACTGAATCCAGAAATAAAATATTTTTTTTATTATTTAAATGTTTACTTTTTTATTCAAATGAAAGTTGGATCTTGGTCGTTCTTTTTATACTTCTTCAAAATTATTTTGCCAATTATGTTTTTTCATTTAACTGGTCATATGACGAAGTGGGACTCAAGAAAAGCATTGTGGCACCATGTCTATATACCCCTTATATAAAGCAATTGGATATTAACGTAATCATTTTTTTTAATACGCTTTTATTAGCTTCACCTGTATGTTTGTATGTTTGTATGTATGTATGTTTGTATGTATGTAACTGACTTTTTCCCCTGGAGATCTGTTTCTCCTCATATACACTAATAGCTCTGCAAAGAAACATTTACAGGCATCTTTCAGAAAGAAAACAGTTGATTCTTTTTAATAGGCTTTTATATTAGTTTCACCTGTATGTTTGTTTGTAACTGACTCTTTGGGCTCGATTTTGCCCTACTTTAAGCGATCAGATCCGTGGGACAGTGGCACAACGGACTATTCTCATTTAGCCTTTGTTTTACTCACAATTACATTATTGTAAGAACTATAGTTCCACTTCTCCGTACCGGGACCTCATTTAAATATTAGTTTAAAAACACTAAAAAACATGCTTTTAGAGTTAATGAAACTAAAAAGTAAAAAATAAATGAATAGTTTAAAAAAACTAAAAAAACACGCTTTTAGAGTTAATCAATCTAAAAAGTAAAAAATAATTGTTAACGTAAGAATAAAATGACTGACGAGTAAATGAATGTCACTGTTCCAAAAGCGTGAGGTGCTTTGTATGACATTTTTACACTAACTCTGCATTTCGGAATGAACTAGTGAAAAATTATAACGATTGATATCGAGCACCCCACGCTTTTAGAACAGTGACATTCATTTACTCGTCAGTCATTTTATTCTTACGTTAACAATTATTTTTTACTTTTTAGATTGATTAACTCTAAAAGCGTGTTTTTTTTAGTTTTTTTAAACTATTAATTTATTTATCTACAAGATTACATAATTTAATGAATTATATTTAAAACCTTCCTAAGAATACTACCTTCCTAATTAAATTATTGTTATCTTTCTATAATACACAGAATAAATAATAAGCATTTTTTCTATGATTTTGAAATTATATCATTTTTAACACAATAAAAATTTGAACTTTTATCTAAAAATATTTGGATTTACCACAGAGGTCATATAAATGTGTAGAGTCATAAGTATCTAAATAAGCTAAAAAATATTTTTTTACATGCCCGCAATAGAACAAAGAGCAATTTCTATAAATTTTAAAAACCTTAAATTAATATTTTTACTTGCCTTTTTTTCGCAAATCAAATAGAAATTTACATTTTTCATAAAGAATTTGTTAAATTTCTGTTTTTGTTATGATTTTTGAAGTTGATTATGATATTTTATAATTATAGTTTTAATTTTCGTTAGTATTCGTTCGTTTGATTTTAACTGCATATTACTCGAAACTGTAAGCCTCTTGTTACTGTGGGACACGAAGAATATGCCTTTTTGAAATAAATAAGCATGATAATATTTATTGATATAGAAGAATTGTTGTTATAGTTTAAAGGTAATACAAAAATTCAAATTCATTTATTCGTGCTAAATAATTTTAAACTATTTTCAATTTTCTTTGTAGTTCCAACAAATAAAACTTTAAATGCTTGAATTTTTTATGCTTCTGAAATATTTTAAATTAGATGCTTAATTTAGAAAAAAAATTTATCAAAAATATGTCATGTAATGGCAATATGCCAAGTAATTTTGGCAGCATTTTAGATTGTTCATATTTACTCTGTCTGCGTATTGTATTTAGTACATATTATTTTTGTGTTATAATATTTTAAAAACTGAAAATAATGATTTTTTTTTTCATTTAGCATGTTCATATTACTATGGGGTAGACTGGAATTTTTTTTTTATAAAGATCGCAAACTTGCAGTTTCAAATGAATGTAATTAACATCTCGCTCAATTAAATAATTTTAAGTAGATATAATGGGGATTTTTTGCCACAAAAAAGCATATAAATAAAAATAACGAAAAATAAAAAGCAGTTATAAATTTAAAAAAAAATTATAATACTAAATGATGTATTTTTTTAAAGCTGGAAAATATATTGTAATAATTAATATCGTTGTTCCCTTAGTTTACTCAAGATATCATGATAATTCTATATTTATTAATATTTTAACATATGTGTTAAAATGTATTGCAAATAACTGTACTTAACTAGAAAATGTGTATTGTTAACTATATTCAATTTAAGAAAAGTGAAGGATTCTTCTTCAAGGATTAATAATGACTATATATGATAGTTTAAATAAATCTTCAGGTTACTTGTTTAAATTATACCATAGTTTGAATGTTTTAAATATAATAAATCGTCATCTATGAAAATCACCATTAAACATTACTAAATATAGTATATTCAAAAATACGTTGTCAATTACGCTCAATGTAAGAAAAGTGAAGTATTCTTCATTAAACATGAATAATGATTATATTCGATAGTTTAAATAAATATTCACTTTTCAGTTACTTGTTTAGATTATATAGCAGTTTGAATGTTTTAAATATAATAAATCTCCTTATATGAAAATTAACCATAAAACATTACTAAGTATATTCAAAAATATGTATATTGAATTTCAGAAACTGAAGAATTCTTCTTCAAACCTGAATAATTACTTTATTAGATAGTTTAAATAAATCTTCAGATTACTTGTTTAGTCTATATCTTAATTTGAATGTTTTAAATATAGTATATCCCAATCTATGTAATTCAATATAAAACATTAGTAAATATATTTAAAAATATGTATTGTTAATCGTATTCCATTTAATAAAAGAGAAGGATTCTTCTTCAAACAGGAATAATGACTATATTTGATAGTTTAAATAAAACTTCAGGTTACTTGTTCAATCTATATAGTAGTTTGAATGTTTTAAATATTGATAATTATATTTTAAATCCATGGACACGATAACAACAACAACGTTTTAAATATAATAAATCTTAGAAAAGAATTCGCCACTAAACATTACTAAATATATACAAAAATATGTAAAAATAAATTGTTAACTATAATGTTCAATTTAAAAAAGGGAAGGATTCTTATTCAATCAAACATGAATAATAAACATGAACTATATTCAATAGTTTAAATAAATCTTTAGGTTACTTGTTTAAATTACTGGTATTCAAGTTACTTGTTATTTAAGTATATTCAAGTTATTCAAATTACTTATTATTCAAGAATATTCAAGTTATTCAAACAATTCTTATTATTATTCAAGCTATTCAAATTACTTATTATTCAAGAATATTCAAGTTATTCAAACAATTCTTATTATTATTCCAGCTATTCAGATTACCTATTATTCAAGAATATTCAAGTTATTCAGATTAATTATTATTCAAGAATATTCATGTTATTCAAACCATTCTTATTATTATTCAAGTTACTTGTTTACAGTAGTTTGAATGTTTTAAATATAATAAATCTCCATCTATGAAGATTAAATCTTGAGATTACCTGTTTAGTGTATACCATAGTTTGAATTTTTTAAATATAATAAACCTCCATTTATGAAAAGTCACCATTAAACACTACCAAAATATTTATACATAGATATTGATACATATATTCAATTTAATAAAAGTGAATTCTTCTTCTTCAAGGATGAATAATGACGACATTCGATAGTTTAAATAAATCTTCAGATTATTTGTTTAGTTATACCATAGTTTGTTTTAAATATAATAAATCTGCTATCTATGAAAATTCCCTATTAAACATTACTAAATATATTAAAGCCATCTACACCCCATTTGTTTTACATAATACTTGTTTAGATTATACCGTAGTTTGATTGTTTTAAATTTAATAAATCTCCATCTATGAAAATTCCCCCTTAAACATCACTAATTATATTGAAGCCATCCCCGCCCTATTTGTTTTATATATAAAGAAAATCGATAAATTAGATAAATATTCCGGTTACTTGTTTAGGTTATACCGTAGTTTGAATGTTTTAAATATAATAAATCTCCATCTATGAAAGTTCATTAAACATTACTAAATATATTAAAGATCATCCACACCCTATTTGTTTTACATGCAAAGGAAACGCTGGAGGCATCCACTTATTATGTTTACACACCAGGCCATAAATCCATAAAGTCTGAGGGGAGACACCATCAATGAAAAACTGCATCTTCTTTGTCTTCATGCATCAGAAACATGCTGAGAAACTGGACTTAATGTTACGACCTCCGCCGTTACATTAAGGATGTCTCAGTTGGCGAACATTCTCTTGCCTCAACTAATCTCCCAATGCCCCTGCTTTGCTAAGTAGAACGGGGAGCTAATAAAACTGGCATTTACTATCCAGAGCTAATGATTTACGAATAGCGAATGCCGTACAAGCTTCCCGGGCTGAATTTCAATGCAAACTTTATTCTGATAGTCTTCGTGATTATGAGCTCCTAGCCATTATCCATGGAAGGATGTTTTCTTTTCTTCTTCTGCTTTTGTTTCTTCTTTTTTTTTTATTGCCGACGAGTTAATTTGTTTTAATTTAGTGCCGCCTAGAATGGTTCGTGAAGGAATCAGTGAGTTAATGCCGAAGTAAATAGTTATTTTTTTTGCTATTGCCTACATATATTCGTATAACAATGGAAATAAATATAAGGCGGTTGTAATTAAAGTAGAAATATTATGAACTTTATTCTAAAAGATCTGTACAGTCAAATTCAATTCAATTTGGTAAAAGTACTGGTTTGTGAAAAGGATTTTGATTTTTAAAAGAAACTATATATATATATATATATATATATATATATTTTAATACAAGCCAAATATATTTTTGATATTAGTAGTCAATTTCTGTTAGTAGCTATTTTTGCAATTAATAGTTAGATAATCTAACGTCAATTGCTTTAATGGGATAATTAAATAAAAACCACTCTAAATAAGTAGATAAATAGATTATAATATAGTTTCAATGTTTTAAATATAATAAATCTTCATCTAAGAAAATTCACCATTACACATTATTAAATATATTCAAAAATATGTATTCAATTTAAGAAAAGTGAAGGATTCTTCTTCGAGCATGAATAATGACTATATTCGATGGTTTAAATAAATCTTCAGGTTACTTTTTAAAATATGCAGCAGTTTAAATGATTTAAATATAATAAATCTCCATCTAAGAACATTCATCATTAAACATTCCTAAATATATTAAAACCGTCCATACCTTATTGGTTTTATATATAAAGAACATCGATAAATTAAATAAATCTTCCTCTTACTTGTTTAGGTTATACCGTAGTTTGAATATTTTAAATATAATAAATTTCCACCTATGAAATTTCGCCATTAAACATTAAATTAATATATTAAAGCCATCCACACCCTATTTGTTTTACATGCAAAGGAAACGCTGGAGGCATCCACTTATTATGTTTACACACCAGGTCATAAATCCATAAAGTCTGAGGGGAGACACCATCAATGAAAAACTGCATCTTCTTTGTCTTCATGCATCAGAAACATGCTGAGAAACTGGACTTAATGTTACGACCTCCGCCGTTACATTAAGGATGTCTCAGTTGGCGAACATTCTCCTGCCTCAACTAATCTCCGAATGCCCCTGCTTTGCTAAGTAGAACGGGGAGCTAATAAAACTGGCATTTACTATCCAGAGCTAATGATTTACGAATAGCGAATGCCGTACAAGCTTCCCGGGCTGAATTTCAATGCAAACATTATTCTGATAGTCTTCGTGATTATGAGCTCCCAGCCATTATCCATGGAAGGGTGTCTTCTTTTCTTCTTCTGCTTTTGTTTCTTCTTTTTTTTTTTATTGCTGAGGAGTTAATTTGTTTTAATTTAGTGCCGCCTAGAATGGTTCGTGAAGGAATCAGTGAGTTTATGCCGAAGTAAATAGTTATTTTGTGGCTATTCCATACATATATTCGTATAGTAATGGAAATAAATATGAGGCGGTTGTAACTAAAGTATATATGTTTTGGACTTAATGGTAAAAGATCTGAACAGCCAAATTCAATTCAATTTGATGCAAGTACTGTTTTGTAAAAAGGATTTTGATTTTTAAAAAGAAACGTAATATATAAACGAAAATATATAAGTACATTAAATAGAAGCCAAATATATTTTTCATATTAATAATCAATTACTTAGATTATCGAAAGTCAATTGTTTTATAGGGATAACTAAAGATAAATAGATGGATAAATATATAAACGAATTATATAATAATTTCATTGTTTTAAATATAATATATCTCCATCTATGAAAATTCCCCGTTAAACATTAGTATTTATATACAAAAACATGCATTGTTAATTATTAATTTAAGAAAAGTGAAGCTTTCTCCTTCGAACAGGAATAATGACTTAATCAATAGTTTAAATAAATCTTCAGATTACTTGTTTATATTATACAATAGGTTGATTGTTTTAAATATACTAATTTAAAAGAAAATTTATCATTAAACATTACCAATTTATTTAAAGCCATCCACACCCTATTTGTTTCACATACAAAGAAAACGCTGGAAACATCCACTTATTATGTATACACACCAGGCCATAAATCCATAAAGTCTGAGGGGAGACACTATCAATGAAAAACTGCATCTTCTTTGTCTTCATGCATCAGAAACATGCTGAGAAACTGGACTTAATGTTACGACCTCCGCCGTTACATTAAGGATGTCTCAGTTGGCGAACATTCTCTTGCCTCAACTAATCTCCCAATGCCCCTGCTTTGCTAAGTAGAACGGGGAGCTAATAAAACTGGAATTTACTATCCAGAGCTAATAATTTACGAATAGCAAATGCCGTACAAGCTTCCCGAGCTGAATTTCAATGCAAACTTTATTCTGATAGTCTTCGTGATTATGAGCTCCCACCCATTATCTATGGAGGGATGTCATCTTTTCTTCTTCTGCTTTTGTTTCTTCTTTTTTTTTATTGCCGAGGAGTTAATTTGTTTTAAATTAGTGCCTCCTCGAATGGTTCGTGAAGGAATCAGTGAGTTAATTCCGAAGTAAATAGTTATTTTGTTGCTATCGTACGCATATATTCTTGTAGGAATGGAAATAATATAAGAAGACCACTGTAATTAAGGAAGATTTGTTCTGAACTTTATGGTAAAAGATCTGTAGAATCTAATTCATTTCAGTTTGGTACAAATACTGTTTTGAAAAAGGGATTTTGATTTTTAAAAGAAAACTAAATCTTTTAAATTTTTTATATTAGTAGCTGTTTTAGCTTTTGACAGTCGTATAGGCTATTGTTTTAATGGGATTGGGTTTTCTTGCTTAAACATGTTTATACTATGTTCAACTGATTTTTGCAATTGCAAGTGGAGTCCGGAATATTAATCACATTCTTTATATCTTCTCTAATCCTGAACTCTCTTGACAAATTTTAAGGAAAGAACTGCCATTCCAAAAAGTCAAATCATCAAGATAATATACAAAAGAAGTCAAAATATTATACAATGACAATTAAGCAAAATTAAAAGTTATTGAATAAGTTGTACATAGAATCATCCAGTATATATCGAAGAAGTACTTTCCTTCTATTTCTTAAAGAGTTTGCACTCATCATTTTTATCGATTTCAAAATTACTCAGTTTATGACTGGACATTGCAATTTTAGCTCCTGTTTAAACATATTTATACTATTTTCAAGTGGTTTTTGCAACTATAATCATTTACATTATAGTCCAAAATATTGATTTCATTCTTGAATCATGAAAACTCTAGAATTTATTGAAATAGAATTTTAGGAAAAGAACTGGCATTCTAAAACACCAAATGACCCCCAAACTATTGTCAATATGTTAATAGAAATCCTGCTTCTACAGTTATTTGTAAATTGTTACTTTAATATCTCTAATCTTTTTCTGTCTCTCCTTTGTATTTATTTTTATTCTTTATTTAACGTTCGTTTCTATACATTCTTCTGCCATCTACTAGTTGTTTCTTACACGATTAGCATTAAATATTGGCCACAAAACAATTCTCAGACTTGCAGAACAGGGACGTTTTAATGGGAGGTTTATTAAGTATTCTGAAAAACTATATACAATTCTAGGAAATTAATAGTCTCGTATGTTTAATACTTTATTGTTATAAGCAGGAGACTATATGTTTCTAGGAGTTCTAAAAACTAAGGCTCTAATGACAAGTTCAAAATTCTAAATTAAATTTTTAATTTACAGATAAGAAGACTGCCATCAAAGTGTGTAGGTATAGAGTGTAATTTGCCGTACATTGTAAAATAAACCCAATAAATGTATGCTGCATGTATTTAAATCTTTAATGATTCTTTATTATTATTTTATTTGTTTATTATATTCATTTGATGTGCAAAACAACATTTTAATAAATATAAAGTTATTGTAACATATGAAAGGTATTAGAAAGACTTTAAGGTGTTAAGCAAAATAAAAAAAACATTGTATGAGTTGATCATACTGTTTTATTGCTTATTTGGGTACTGTAAATAAATTTCATTATTTTTGCTTCCTATGAGAGAAAAAAAATATGCTGACTTAAATATCCATTTTATACCAAAATATGCTGACTTAAATATCCACATCCCAATAAATTGAAAAAACTGAAAATATAGATTAAATTTAAAAAAAAAAACGAATAAATCTAAATTAAGTGTTAGAGTGTAGGCGTTTGATATTACTTTTATAAAAAAAAAGTATAATACTTACAGTACTCCATACATAATTGATTAAACAAAAACATTTATTCTTTAAAATAAAAACAATTTCATTCAATTCCACGAAAGTTTTATTGAATAGAAAACTAAAAAAAATCATTCCCCATGGATGCATTCAAACAAGTTTATATAAATAAAAAAATTAAATATAGGGAAACGTCATTTTTCCCAGTAACCATAATGTAAAAATAAACTTGAATTTAACGTTTAAATTCTTTTGGGAATAAATTTTTCAATGCTTGATTAGCGTTGCGAGATCACGTTTATTGAATAACTATTTATAGCATTCTATAGCTTAAGTAATTTTTTTTATTTAATAAGGCACATGTTAATAAATACAAAAATCATATTTTTTTGTAAAACAATGATGTTAAACATTTGTTTAATGCATTACGTTTTCTTCTTGTTACATTTGCTGAAAATACTTTAAAACAAATTTACACGTTCTGCTTTATCTACAAATCATATTAAAAATTTAACTGATCAGTTTATTTGTTGAACAAATATTTACCTAAAATTTATCAATAACAAATATTTACTTTTTATTGTTATCATTTGAATACCAAATACTTTTGAGTAAATAACAACTAATTATAATCAAAATATTTGTGAAGCTCTTTCCCAGAAATGCTTATAAATTGTTTACAGCAAATAAGATATTTTTATTCACTTTTTATTATCTTTAACAATAATTTTCGTTATTATAGTAATGGTTAAGGGGCAAAGCTGTTATTATTCTAATTTATTTTATTTCTTAATTTAGAATATATTAAATGCTAGAATTAATCATTAATTAAAAGCCTTTATCAATAAGTAATTTCAAAAGTAATTCTGGTTCAAGTCATTAATTCTTGTTCTTTGTAAAGTGTGGGAGGACAAAATTCAAAATTTTTACCTATGATAAAATTAGTTGTTTTGAATACTTCAATGTTTAAGATGACAATTATTAATAAACAGTTATTCTAAATGTTGATAAACATCAACATGATGAATTTCAGCTCCAAAGTCACTTATCTTGTTCCAATACTACCTTCTTTGTGGAGAGTATTTTGCATGTTTTCAAAATACAAAAACATAAATCATTGCAAATCACGTGGGTAACCAATATTATTAAAAATAGTACAAAAACATGATTATTTTCCTTTTATGAAATTTATTTTAACTCATAAAAAAATATAATTATGATTTCAACGATTATTCGAAAGTAATTCTATTTCAAGTTATTAAATGGGCGGTTTAAAATGGATTCCGAACCGCTACAAACACCCAAGGTACCGCTGGGACTTGAACCTTTGGCACTCCATCTCCAGAGCGCTAGTCACTTAGCCCTCAGTCCCAGAGCCCTGCACTTGTTAAAATATTAAAATATGCCTTTCGGTGTTAATCGTATCATATATTAATGGAAATCCTGAAAGGTAAGAAGGAACTCATTTTTACATTTGACAAGAATGTTGAAATATATCGTTTGATGATAACTGTAGAAACTACATATGCTGAAGATTTAATCAAAATTTCAGTGAAACTTGTGAAAACATAGTTTTATTTATCATTAGTAAATTCCCCATTTTTTAGCAAATGGCTGATATACAGGGGGATTCAATAATCATGGGACAAACTTTGAGGGGGAGGGGTATGCAGCTTATTAAAACATATTTTTTTATAGAAATTTATGGTCGGAAGTAAAGCGTTGAGGAACGAACACAATTTCAATCAAATTTCTCCAACAGCCAGGAATAATGCGCCTGCTGATATCTTGTCATGCCACCAGTTTTTAACTCTTTCTGGCTGACAACCCCCATGTGCTCTGTAACGTATTCTTACTTTGTATTTTCAATTGTGTTTTCATCTACGAGACTCCAGTTAACTCAACTGAGGGCCTTGTTGCTAGACTATCCACTGCGGCTGCGAGCCCAAACATGTATTACTGTCGGTAGTAGCAAATTTGAGCATTTATTGAAAATATCGAATCAAATCGCTTAGCAATAATGCTGTAATAAGCAATGCCTGTGTCAATTTTGTTGTGTCTGTATCTCAAAACATCTCTTCTTATTATATCTTCCTATGCAAAAAATGCATGTTTTATCATCTCTCAAAGTCATGTCCATGACCGTTGAATCATCCTATATATATCCGATAAATAACGAGTATTTATAATTTTATTTTTTAAGCAAAATTAATTTCATAAAAGGAAAATAAGCATGTTTTTTGTGTCATTTTTAATAATATGGCTCCCTCATGGGATTTGCAAAGATCTATGTTTTTGTATTTAAACTTACAAAATACTTACGCACCGCGCAAAGAAGGTGATATTGGGACAAGTTAAAATAACTTTGCAGTACTCATCATGGTGATATATTTAGAACTGTTTATTACTGATTGTTATCTTAGACATTGAAGAACAACAAATTTTATCATAGATAAAAACTTTAAATTTTATTGTCCCACACTTTTATAGGGAACAAAGTCATTAACAGAATTACTTTTAAATAATTCTTGAAATTCTAATTATATTTTTTTAAATTAAATGACAGTTGGGCTGACAACCCTACCCTGTAAAAAGAAAACATCTCCTGTTTCGAACTCTGCGAGTAGACAGAAAGCCTTGGCACACCATTTGGCTGTTGCGCCAATGATAATGATGACAGGACTCAATCTCTTGGGATAGTCCTTGAGGTGTTCAATTAATATGGTACCTCAATAATTGATGTAAATATTGAATGTTGAAATGAATGAATAAAAATATTGAATGACGCACAATTCTAAAAACAAATCTTTTTTAAAGACATCCAAGAAAACATCAATTTAGCCAGCCGAGAATAAATAAGCATGTTAACTAACACTAGAGTTTATTTTAAAGTATAATAGTTAAAGAAAGACCAAATTCGTAATTTCTTTCACCACAACAACAAATCAGAAGTAAAAAGAAATCCTAAAAACGCTAAGCCATAGCCATAAATAATTAAAACAATAATTTTTATGCAACCGATCAGTCATGGTTTTTGTTAAATTTACATATTTTTTAATTAAATGTGTCAAAAAGGATTTTAAATTCTATCTAGATTCATATAATCGAAGATTCATTTTATTCTTGTTTTCTTATTGCTGTCAACCTATTTTAATAATTAGTCTGAGCTTTATCATCTAATTTGAGCTTGGAAATATACATATGATGATGATATTTTATTTGCATAATATGTTCTTTTCTTACCTGTAATTATTTTTCAATATATGCAATAGAAAAATTAATTCTGAATTATGTATTACGATAGATTAAGTTTAGAGATAAATTTCATAGCTAAATTTATTTTAGTATTCTATTGAATTGTTTAGTACAGTAGTGAATCGGTGTTTTTAATATTATCTACTGAATAGCAAATAGATTTCATTTAATCAAATATTTCAATCAGTCAACACATTTCAACTTATCATTCATATGTTTTGTTATAAGTGCATATTTTTTTAATTAAATATGTCACAAATGGTTTTAAATTATTTCCTGGTCCATATAATCGAAAGATTTGTTTTATTATTGTAATGTTTATTGCTGTCAACTTATTTTTAGTAATTAGTCTGAGCTTTCTCATCCCATTTGAACGTGAAAATATACATGTATAGATAATATAAATAATGTGTTTTTTCCTAATCTGTAATTATTTTTCAAACTATGTAAAAAAAAGCTCAGAATTATGTATAGATTAAGTTTAGAGCTAATAGTCATAGCTAAAATTATTTTAGTTCTTTATTGAATTTTTTAGTCCAGTAATAAATCGGCAGGCCCTGATGGCCGAGTGACTAGCATTCTGGCGCTCGGTGCCACAGGTTTCGAATTCGAGTCCTGGCGATGCTATGGATGTTTGTAGGGGTTCGGAATACAATTTAAACCGTAGGCCCCGGTCTAATATGACTACTACTATACCACACCACATCACTGTGAGATGAGTTGCTCCTTTACAGTCAGAGAATGATGTGAGTAAGAAGAAGTCTGTTTGGTCTCTGTAACGCCCCTACAAACATCCATGTCACCGCCGGGATTCGAACCCGATACCTGTGATACCAAGTGCTAGAGTATTAGTCACTCGAACATCAGGCCCTGTTCTAATATGACTGCAGAGCGTTGGACGTAGGGCTGGCAAACCTATCCCGTAAAAAAGAAAACATCTCCTGTCTCGAAATCTGCCAGTAGGCAGACAGCTTCGGCCCACCATTAGACTATTGTGCCAATGATGATGTTGAGGTAAATCGGTGTTTTTATTATTATCTGTTGAATAACAATAGATTTCATTTAATGAAATATTTCTACAATCTTTTTATCTTCTATATATAATATTCTTAAATCTTTTTTTTTCAACGTAATACCTCTTTGATTTCACATGATCTTTAAAATCAATGTCAATATAAAAGCACTCCACTATACAAGTATTTCATAAATCAGCCAAACTCAAATGTTTGCTTAATACAAAAAACAAATATCCCATTGTTCTACGCTTCTTTAGTATTTGATAGACACACTGCCTTTAGCCAAAGTAGAACCTGCAGAAAGTATGAATTTTGAGCAAATACGTTTGAATAGCTATTCAGTGTTTCTGCAGCTGCGGTACACTGTCCTAATAAACTAGACTTCTCCTCGAAACCGCTATTATGAATGTTCCAATTGTCATTAGAGCTAAGTGGCTATTAAGAGCAACAAGCGCCTCATCAACGTGTTGCTGTATTTATTAAGCTCTATCACCGATTCTGCTTCCAGAAGACAATTAAAATATCTTTCCTCAAATAGTATTTGATAAATGTTACAAATCTAGATTCTGCTCCTGACGATAAAGCTTAAAAAAAAGTGTTTATGAATTTAGTGAAACAAAAACGGGCGAGAAAAAACCTTTTTTACGTTTAAGCAACATTAAATTCAAAGACATAACATTTTTGTAAGAATATAATATATAAATCTAATATTTAAAACGGCGGAAGCAGAATTTTCGTGTGTGAAACATATTTATATAAAAAAAATTAATCGGCTGGCCCGATATACAGGTTACCCATAAAATTTAAAATTTAATGTAAGAACAGCACTCATAACCATCAATAATAGCGTATTAAACAAACTAAGAAAGAAAAATATCAATAAATCATATTCAAGCAATAAATTATACTCATCAGTTACGTTCAAGATGAAAAAAAGAAACATTAAAAAAACAAAAAAACTATAAAATTGTAAACGATCTTATACTAAAACACGTGAAAGAAATGTAATAAAAAAGCAATAGAAAGAAATTTAAATAGACCAATATTATTAGCTTGTGAAACAAGAAAAAAATAATGAGCCAATAAGAAAGTTGAAAATGGTCCAGGATATAGCTAACCCACTCATCCAAAAAACAATACCCATATAAGATTCTGTGGGTAGTAAATGCTGATTTTTCACAATAAACAACTGACTTATAATATCGTGTCCAAATGACGAATATTCATTAATTTTAAACAACCTTTTAGCAAATGAAACCATATGCTTATTACTAATGGACAAATAGTTTAATTCATGTTCTACAAATAATGCCTCATGGATAACCAACTTCAGCATTAGCATGCCTATTAAAAATAGCGTCAATTTTCAGTCGTGTTCTTCTCGTTAGAAAAAATGAATTTTATTTTCGAATATTATTTCAAAACTTCTTTTTATACTGCAGTATATATTGAGTTTAAAAAAAGAAACCTTCTAGAAATAAGCCAACTTACTAGATTATTCAAAATTTAGTGGAGGAATTTAAGAAACTAGTTCTGTAACAGGCATTTGTCGAAATGGTTGGCAAAAGAAGAAGAGGTTACAGAAAAATTTAAAGTATGCTTGCTCAAATCTTATTATATAAATTATTCAGAAAATCTGAGCAAACTGGAGTTTCGTACAAAACATATTGCAAAGTAACTAAAACTTAGGCTGTATAATTAAGAATTTAAAGAAACTGATAAAATTAAGAATTAAAAAAACTGATTACCTCAATGCGATTTATAACTGATTACAAAAACGGTTAAGACACTGATTACGCTACTGAAGTTTATGCAAAAACTTTATGCCACCTCAATTTATGTAAAATAGAGAATGACATAAATATGAGCATTTTTTATAAATCAATTTTTTTTTAATGAATTACATCATGCGCGCTTGTAATTGGATATTAATATATTATCTTGTTTTCCAAAAATGAATTTTATGTTATAACAGATTAGGGTAAATATTAAAAATAAATATTTAACGAAATTAATTCATACAAACCGATCATTAATAAGAATTTTTTTTATTTGATGCAAATACAGTAATAAGGCAATGGCTAGTCAAATGTCATTTTTCGTTCTTATATTCCTTCAAATTACTAGCGACTTTCTATTAATGTTATATATTATAACAATTTATAATACTATATATTTGATAATTAACTAGCTAGTTTGAAGGAAATTTAAAGAGACTTAGCATTTTTCTTTGTTATATTCCTTTAAATTACTGTAGGAATGCTAGTTACTTTCAATTACTATTATATAGTATATCAATTTATAATACTATATATTTCATAATTAACTACCTAGTTTACAGGAAATTTAAAGATACTTTAGCATTTTTCGTTGTTATGTTCCTTCAAATCACTGCAATGCGTCTTATTCTAAAAAAAAAGAAGTACAAATAAGTGATGCGTTGCTATTGTCAAATTTCTAATTTGCGATTTATTTATTTTTAATTGTTTAAAACAAATTCCAAATAATTCAATTAATTGTCCTTTTTTGTTAGAAATATCCTTCCTGATATCTAAACAGAAAATTACTTCTATGCCAATGTTGAAATTGATACATAACATGTAAAATTAATTCTAACTTCTGAAATTCAAACCAATATGTGACTTTATACACATTTGCAAAAACTCTTGCAAAATATCAAGCAAAAGTTTTTCTTAAGGAAAAATGAGAAGATATATTTTCAATTTTATATATCTAAGCTCGGAATATAATAAATGTCTTTTGACTGTATATTTTTACTAAATGAAATAGTTTCTTTATCCATGTCTTGGTACATGAAAGGATATGGAAATGGATATGCATTCTCAGAAAAACAGAAAATGTCTTCCAGCTGAACCTTTATAAGCTTTTAGAATGCTGCCTGTATGCCGAGAGAGTGTTTAGAGCTCAGATGTCTCATGAAATTGAATTGGACAGCTAAAAAAAGAATCCGTGGTCTTTTTCAATACATCGCAATTTTTCACTCAGGACCGATGAAAATCGTGAAAACCATCTATCTAGTCTCGGATAAAGTAACTTTCTTTTCCCGCCAAAAAAAGAGGAATATGTTTTGCCTGTCCTGAGAGCATTTTTCCTTTTTTGTATGTAATATTTTCTTTTTGTATTCACCGAAGTAAATGCATTTTTAGAGTAGGGCTTCATCCAGACAAGAGTAGTAACGTTTTATTGCAATCCAGCTATCTGTAATATTAGACTATGGTTCTTAACATTTGTGTGGGCACAGAAATGGATTATGAATAGCATAATGACTATCCTGATTGAGCAACGACTTTAACAAAAAATATATTAAAAATGTGTTTAATAAAATGTATGTAATATTTTCTTTTTGTATTCCCTGAAGTAAATGTATTTTTAAGGGAATGCTTTATCCAGACAAAAGTAGTAATGTTTTATTGCAATTCAGGTATCTGGAATATCAGACTATGGCTCTTAATGTAGAAAAGAAAAAGAATTATGAATTACAAAATGAAACTAACCACAAAAATTGAGCAACAACTTTAACAAAAAAAAAGAATTTGATAAAATATATATAATATTTTCTTTTCATATTCATTGAAGTAAATGCCTATTTTAGAATACTGTTTCATCCAGACAAGAATAGTAACGTTTTAGTGGATTCCAGCTATCGGTAATATTAGACTATGGTTCTTAACATTTGTGTGGGCCCAGAAATGGATTATGAATAACATGATGATTATCTTGATTGAGCAACGACTTTAACAAAAAATATATTAAAAATGTGTTTAATAAAATGTATGTAATATTTTCTTTTTGTATTCCCTGAAGTAAATGTATTTTTAAGGGAATGCTTTATCCAGACAAAAGTAGTAATGTTTTATTGCAATTCAGGTATCTGGAATATCGGACTATGGCTCTTAATGTAGAAAAGAAAAAGAATTATGAATTACAAAATGAAACTAACCACAAAAATTGAGCAACAACTTTAACAAAAAAAAAAAAAAAATGATAAAATATATATAATATTTTCTTTTCATATTCATTGAAGTAAATGCCTATTTTAGAATACTGTTTCATCCAGACAAGAATAGTAACGTTTTAGTGGATTCCAGCTATCGGTAATATTAGACTATGGTTCTTAACATTTGTGTGGGCCCAGAAATGGATTATGAATAACATGATGATTATCTTGATTGAGCAACGACTTTAACAAAAAATATATTAAAAATATGTTTAATAAAACGTATGTAATATTTTCTTTTTGTATTGACTGAAGTAAATGTATTTTTAGGGTAATGCTTTATGCAGACAAGAGTAGTAAGGTTTTATTGCAATTCAGGTATCTGGAATATCAGACTATGGCTCTTAATGTAGAAAAGAAAAAGAATTATGAATTACAAAATGAAACTAACCACAAAAATTGAGCAACAACTTTAACAAAAAAAAAGAATTTGATAAAATATATATAATATTTTCTTTTCATATTCATTGAAGTAAATGCCTATTTTAGAATACTGTTTCATCCAGACAAGAATAGTAACGTTTTAGTGGATTCCAGCTATCGGTAATATTAGACTATGGTTCTTAACATTTGTGTGGGCCCAGAAATGGATTATGAATAACATGATGATTATCTTGATTGAGCAACGACTTTAACAAAAAATATATTAAAAATGTGTTTAATAAAATGTATGTAATATTTTCTTTTTGTATTCACCGAAGTAAATGTATTTTTAAGGTAATTCTTTATCCAGACAAGAGTAGTAATGTTTTATTGCAATGGAGGTATCTGGTATATCAGACTATGGTTCTTAATATAAAAAAGAAAAAAAATAATTATGAATTACAAAATGAAACTAACCACATTAATTGAGCAATTAACAAAAAATTAATAAAATTAACAAAAAATGTATTTAATAAAATGTATGTAATATTTTTTTTTCATATTCACTGAAGTAAATGCATTTTTAGAGTACTGCTTCATCAAGACAAGAGTAGTAACGTTTTATTGCAATCCAGCTATCTGATGCATATTAGACTATGGTTCTTAATATTTATGTGGGCACAAAAAAAGATTATGAATAACATAATGGTTATCCTGATTGAGCAACGACTTTAACAAAAAATATATTAAAAATATGTTTAATAAAACGTATGTAATATTTTCTTTTTGTATTCCCTGAAATAAATGTATTTTTAAGGTAATGCTTTATCTAGACAAGAGTAGTAATGTTTTATTGCAATTCAGGTAACTGGTATATCAGACTATGGCTCTTAATATAGAAAAGAAAAAAGAATTATGAATTACAAAATGAAACTAACCACAAAAATTGAGCAACAACTTTAACAAAAAAAAAGAATTTGATAAAATATATATAATATTTTCTTTTCATATTCATTGAAGTAAATGCCTATTTTAGAATACTGTTTCATCCAGACAAGAATAGTAACGTTTTAGTGGATTCCAGCTATCGGTAATATTAGACTATGGTTCTTAACATTTGTGTGGGCCCAGAAATGGATTATGAATAACATAATGATTATCCTGATTGAGCAACGACTTTAACAAAAAATATATTAAAAATATGTTTAATAAAACGTATGTAATATTTTCTTTTTGTATTCACTGAAGTAAATGTATTTTTAGGGTAATGCTTTATGCAGACAAGAGTAGTAAGGTTTTATTGCAATTCAGGTATCTGGTATATCAGACTATGGTTCTTAATATAGAAAAGAAAAAAGAAAAAAGAATTATGAATTACAAAATGAAACTAACCACATTAATTGTGCAATTAACAAAAAATTAATAAAATTAACAAAAAATGTCTTTAATAAAATGTATGTAATATTTTTTTTTTTCATATTCACTGAAGTAAATGCATTTTTAGAGTACTGCTTCATCAAGACAAGAGTAGTAACGTTTTATTGCAATCCAGCTATCTGATACATATTAGACTATGGTTCTTAATATTTATGTGGGCACAAAAAAAGATTATGAATAACATAATGGTTATCCTGATTGAGCAACGACTTTAACAAAAAATATATTAAAAATATGTTTAATAAAACGTATGTAATATTTTCTTTTTGTATTCCCTGAAGTAAATGTATTTTTAAGGTAATGCTTTATCTAGACAAGAGTAGTAATGTTTTATTGCAATTCAGGTAACTGGTATATCAGACTATGGCTCTTAATATAGAAAAGAAAAAAGAATTTTGAATTACAAAATGAAACTAACCACAAAAATTGAGCAACAACTTTAACAAAAAAAAGAATTTAATAAAATTTATGTAATATTTTCTTTTCATATTCACTGAAGTAAATGCTTATTTTAGAATACTGTTTCATCCAGACAAGAGTATTAACGTTTTAGTAGTTTCCAACTATCTGGTGTATTAAACTATGGTCTTAATATTTGTATGGACACAGAAAGGGTTATCAATTACATAATGAAACTAATTACACTGATTGAGCAACAGCTTTAACAATGTATGTTATAAAACGTATGTAATATTTTCTTTCTGCATTTCCTGAATTAAATGCATTTTTAGAATACTGTTTCATCCAGACAAGACAAGTAACGTTTTATTGCAATCCAGCTATCTGATATATTACACTATGGTTTTTAATATTTGTGTGAACACAGAAAAGGATTTTGAATTACATAATGTAACTAACTACTCTGATTGAACAACTACTTTAACAAAAAATGTATTTAATAAAACGTATGTAATATTTTGTTTTTGAAGTCACGGAAGCAAATGCATTTTTAGAGTATCGCTTCATCCAGACAAAAGTAGTAACGTTTTATTGCAATCCCGCTATCTGTTATATCAGACTATGCTTCTTAATATGTGTGGACACAGAAAATTATTATGAAATACATAATGAAACTAACTACACTGATTGAGCAACAGCTTTAACCAAAAAATGTATTTAAAAAAACATATGTGATATTTTCTTTTTTGTATTCACTGATGTAAGTGCATTTTTAAAGTAGCGCTTCATCCAGACAAGAGTAGTAATGTTTTATGGCATTCCATCTATCTGGTATATTACGCTATAATTTTTAATAGTTGTATGGACACAGAAAAGGAATATGAATTACGTAATAAGATTAACTACTCTGATTGAGTAACAACTTTAACAAAAAATGTATTTTACAGGTGCCAACTTATTAAAATTTAACATAAAAAGTTAAATTTAATTCTGTCATACGAATAATTCATCTTGAATCATTGAGATTTTCTTTATAGTTTGCTTTCATCATTTTTGTTTATAATGACTTTAATTTCATTTAACAACATATCATCATTATATCATTAATATACCATTAACAACATAATTTTAACACACCGCTATAATTTTAATAACAAAATAAAATAAAATACAAATTAAATAAATAATAATAAATTATTGATTGGGGATAATTTGGTGACGAAGGAGTCTGAGACAGTCATAACCAATTAACAACTTAAAGGAATTTCAAAATTTAGTTATTCCATATAAATTTCTAAAAATGTATCAGCATGTATGAAAATTTAACGGTTTTAATGAACTAAATTGTAGAAGAATTTTATCAAATTTTGCATTAAAGCACATCTTAAAAGAAGGTTAAAAATAGCATATCCTTTAATAACGGATTGCTTTCTGGCAAACTCTATTTATTTATTTATACCTACTGAATGTTTACTACGTTTTAAAATTTTTCCGATTTATTGATTTAATAAAAAAAATAAAATAAACTTCTTGTTTATTTATTGTTTGCTTGAAGTAGGTAACATATTTCCTCGTTCGTAAAAATTTACATTTCATTCATATGTACATAAACTGATTAATCTTGCTTAGAACAAGCCTATTGCGATAATGTTTTGTTACTATATTATTATTGTATTATTTGTTAATATATTACTATTACTATTTTTGTTACTATATTTTATCAAAGCTAAATTTATTGTATTTATTTTGTGAAACCGATTGTGAATTTTGATAAAGGGTGTAAATGTTTTTAATAAACTATTATCAAAATGCACGTACTAAAAAACTTACTTAATCTTTTATTTATTTAATATAAGTACATTTTTTTACTTATATGTTATTATTATTATTGAAAAGAATTTCTGAATTATATTAATTTAAAAAAAAAATACTGACAAGAAAATCACTGCGATTTATGATTGCTCTAATTTTCAAATAAATTATAGGTTGGATATTTTCAATCTTTTTTTTTCTTTGCAAATCTTTGTCAAACGTTCTAAAAGTTGAAAACAATCATCTTCAGCTATTGTGAAGTTTAAATGCCATCGAAAATATTCCTACACAAATAAATCTGCATTTAGATAATTTTAAATAAAAACAAATAATGAGAAATCTCAAAAGTCTATTCTTTTCATAAATTTCCTTAACCTTTCATTTCAGTTGCTAAATGTAAACACGCAATTTTTAAATCACGTATATAGGGCAATCATATGTTAAACGCTATTGTTGTGATTGTGTTGTTGAAGATGTTATTACTGAATGCAAATTACTTTGTGTGTGTTTTTATTTCATCTTGTTGTACTCTCTTTGTTTTTTATCTCTGAATATTTTTTAACAATTTTGTCAGATAAATTCAGTTAATATGAAAATCAATAATTTCCCTTTTTTTGACTATAATTATGCATTTTATTTAATTTCATAAAATATAGTATTCATCAATTAGTCAGTAATATTTGAAAATCCTTCAAGAGTTAAATAAAATTAATTTAAATAATAATCCTGTTTTCTTATTATATATAAAAGTCTTCATTAAATTAGTTCACCAAGAAATGCGATTTATTAAGTTTTACAAACACATTTGTTAAATTATATATAGAATCATTAATAACTGTTGTTATCAATATAATGTCAATGTTGTTGTTAAATTATATATAGAATCATAATTAACAGTTGTTGTCGTTTTCCTTGAAGAGTACAAGAAAATCAAATATCGTAGTGCTCCTGAGTAATATTGGCTATGCTGATTGCCAACTTGGAGTTTAACTCCTCTTCTGAGGGATGGTCCAGACAATTCATGGCGATTGCAACAGCTGGGCAATCAAAGACATGATGAGGAATAAGCTTGACATCAGGGCAGTTTCCGCATTTTTGGTATTTTTATAACGCCATCAGAAGAAATGCTCATATTTTTGTGTTGCTTCATCCTTAATCTTGTGAGAATAGTAGTTGCTTTTCTGTCAAGATTTAGTTCTGTAATTTGGTATTAAGTTTTAATCTTAGAAGGAATTATATATTTAGATTTTGTCAAGGCATTTGCATCTGCAAGGGAAGTAAGAAGGGCAATCTGATCCAAATTTTTGACATTCTTCAACAAAGAATCTCCAATATCATTAAATTCCAAATCCATTGTCGGAGACATTTTCTGTGCGAGCAATGCATTTGTTCTTGAAAAACTTTTATTAAGATCCTGTAAGGCAGACATTGAGTCAATTAATCCAATAATTCCATCTATTTGTTGTGATGGAGGTAGATTGATATAGGCCTTATGTGCCTTTTGAATAGATAGCAGTTTTCCTGTGAAGTTTGATGCATTTTTTCCAGGACCGGCAGCAATTTGAATTCTTTGCCCGTCGGGTAGCAGCAACTCATTAGTGCATGACGATCTTTTAAAAATAAAATAGTTTGCTAGTTTTTAAAAATTAAATAGTTTAATGACTATCAAAATACATTTTTCACATATTTTTTATACATCTTGCTTAGAACTGACACTATTTACAAGAATACAATAGATAACATTACACTATTTACATTATGACATTATGCAGACTTACATTATTTAAATTATTAAGATTTGATAAGCTATAATTCTAAAACGAAATTCTCTAAATTTAACTTAATCATCAGGTTCTAAGCCTTATAAGCGACACAATTAACAATGAATATATTTTCAATGTTTCACCTTTTTGAATTTTTTTTATTAATAGTTATTAATTTATAAATAATTTTAAAAAATTATTTATTTATTAACTAAATTTATTGTGGCAATTTTTTTTTTTGCTTAATAATAATCATAAATTGTATTAAACTGAAGTCCTTAATATTGTACATGCTACAAAATAGTCATTTTGATGGCAAATTAAAGATGTTTCACTATAATATGTATATCTTCATTGCCTCAACAGACCCATGTTGAGCCAAGACCGTCTGCCTACTGACAGATTTTGAAACAGGAGATGTTTACTTTTTACAGCATAGGGTTGTCAGTCTTAACGCTATACAGTCATATTAGACCGGGACCTATGACATAAAGCGGATTCCGAACCACTACAAACTTCCATGGGACTCAATTCGGAACTTGTGGTTCCATGTGTATTTTTAGGGAGCTATGTATCAGAAAAACACGTTTCTGATAATTAAAATAATATATATTTCTTCCTAAGCGAAGGCTAATTTGTAAGATTGCATAATGTCCAATTGGATAGCGTTCCAGCTTTTGGTACCACAGGCTTTAGGCTCGATCCCTGGCGGGGCATGGATGGTGTTCTTCCATTTAAATTGAAGGTCCCTGGTTAGCCTAAAGTGTCTTAATGGCCGTAGAGCGACACACCACACCAAATTATCTTATATCCCGTTCACTGGTGTTAAGTTAAAGAGATAACATTTTGCAAATATCAAATTAACTGTATAAAGTAATACTTTTACAATATGCATATGAAGATCAGGAGTATTGTACAGCTACTTTGCATTTTATTTTATAAATAAACGTTATTTAACTTAAAAGGACATTTTAAATTGAACTTCAATTCCATTTTTTTTTTCAGTCCAAAGCTGCTCGCCAAGGATATGCTCCGTCCACTGGACCCTGAATTTGCTTCTGTTCACTGCTGTCTTGAAATATCTCCAAGACTTCAGATATGAAGATTCACATGGATGACGTTGAAATTGTTACTAAAGAGATGAAACAATGCATTCATAAAATCTGTGATACATTTTTCAGTGTTTGATCAAGTCTTTGACGTGCCTATTGTGTTACAGAATTGATGTACGATTTTGCTCTACAAAGACATTGGAAACGATTTTGATTGATAAAAGGCCCCATAAATGTAAGAGTTGTAGAATCATCTGTAATTTATCCTTTCCTACCTGGAATATGTTATGAAAAATTTATTGATTAATTGAACTTTTACAAAAAAAAATGGCCACTATATTTGTTATATCATAGCTATTTTGTGAAATTTATTTTGTCGATAACTTAAGTAATTTTTTTCCTGTATTTCTTCAATGTTTTTTCAATGAATCTTCATTTAAAAATAAAATCTGATTAAGTGATTCAAATTTAAAATTCAACATTCTAATTGGTTTATTTCAACTTCTTTATAACATAAAAAGATGAAAATTTTAAAAAAAAATATTTGTTGTATATATTTTAAAATATTGTTGTTAAATATTTTAACACAAATAATTTATACTTAAGAAAAATTATAATTATATTAAAATTTATAGATATATATATTATATTTATTATAAGAAAAATTACAATTTTTTTTCTTAATATGAATTTAAAGTAACAGCTATAAAATTATCGATTTCAGATAAAGATACTCATTTAGTAAAAACATTTTGACTCTCTAAAATCGAAACTAATGAGTTATATACCAATTTAATACATTGTGAATATCTTGGGAAAACAGCTTATAATTTTATGACTTGAAACTTATAATAATCATAAAATTATATTTTTTGAAAAAGCCAAGTTCTACACACAGATTAATTATATAAAAAAATTTAAAATCTTGATAAGAACCATTACTTTACATTAGTAAAAATAACGATATATTAATATTTTATCATCATAACCTTGTTACAACCATATGATTTTTGCACAAAATACTTACTAATCTATATATATATTTAAATAAATGTATGTATGTATATTTCAACATAATTTAAAAACTACCATAAGAAGTTCAGGGCATTATTTTTTGTTTATATTATTTTGCTTTAGAAATAGTAGACAAAAATAAGGAAAAATGTTTTGTAAATTGATTAAATTTCTAATTTTTTATTGACATCAGTTTTTCACACCACCGTACGGCGCCAACCTTAAACCCTTACTGGCGCTCTTAGCTAAGTTACCGTAACTAAATAAGGTAGAAAAATTGCAGTACTGATTTTTAATTTATTTTTCAAACTAACACCATTATCTTCTTAAAAATAAATGCTAACATTTTTAAAAAATAATTAATAAATTTAAAAATTTTAAAATTTTTACTTAAGTGAAAAGTGTGAGAGAATTTTTTTGTTAAAAATACTAATAATAATTATTTATTTAGCCTACTTTTTAAGATGAATTATTTAAAATCTCTAACCTGTCATTCTGCATAGATATCTTTTAAATAAAATTTACCAAAAAAATTAATAAAGAAATAAATAAAATTCTGTAACAGGGTAACGCCAGATCATCTCTGATAGTCATTTATAATTTAAACATGCCAAAATACTTTTTTTTTCATTCCTTATATTAATCTTGAATACATGAAATTGTATATTTTATATTTTTTCCTTCAAAATATTGTCTAGCAAGGTAAAATCTAGTACTAAAATAATATTTATAAAAATACTAATTTTCAGGGATGTCAAAATATATTTTTTCTTGTATATTAAATAAATTGAAGTAAAATACGAAAATTATACAAGCAAGATGTTACTACAATATCTTTCTCATAACAATAGCACAGCTACAAAAAAAATCAAAATAATTTAAATATAATTATTTTATAGCATAAACCAATTTTAAAATAATTTTGCAGTTTTTATTTTTTGGTAACTATTATAGCATATTTGTAACAAGTAATATAAAAAAAAATTTAATCAATTCCTACTTTTTTTTCACTATATTGCAGAAAGTCCTTTATAAATAATTTTCATTAATTTTTTTTAAGCTTTATCTGGCGCCATCTATTGGTAGATATATGCAATTTAAATCTAAAAAAAACTAAAATTAATTAATTCAATTTAATTACTGAATTAATATTTGAAAAAACTGTATTAGCATCAAGTGTTATCCACACAAGTTCAAAAAAATGTATTTGAACTTGAGTGGATGAATAAAAAGTATTTTATTAATGATTGAAAATTTGAACAAGATATATATTGGGAGAGTGTGAACTAATATGTGAAAACTTTTACTGAAATTGAAAAAATAAGATGCATGATTTATCTTTGTTTATCCAATTTAAGAAGGTGAATTATTTAAAATCTTAAACCTGTTATTCTGTCATATTTCTTTTATATAAAATTTATCAAACAAAAAAAATTCTGTAACTGGGCAACGCCAGATCATGTCTGATAGTCATTTATATTTTAAGCATGCCAAAATATGTATAATCAACTTGATTTTCCTTTCATTCTTTATGTTAATCTTCAATACATAAAAATGGTGTATTTTGTATTTTTTTAATTCAAAATCTTATCTAGCAACCTAAAATTTAGTACTAAAATAATATTTATAAAAATACTAATTTTCAGTGATGTCAAAATATATTTTTTTCTTGTATATTAAATAAATTGAAGTGTAATATGAAAATTATACAAGCAAGATGTTACTACAATATCTTTTTCATAAAAGTAACACAGCAAATAAATGAAATATAATTATTTTATAGCATAAAACCAATTTTTACATAATTTGAAAATTGTTTTACAGTTTTTATTTTTTAGTAACTATTATAATATCTATGTAAAAATACGATGTATGATTATTAACATAATTTGTGAATATAAATGTGTCCATTTTCCTTTATCTTTATATGATGTATATGTGTGTTTAAAAATAAAATAAAAACAGAAAAATACTTCATTATTTTGTATTTAAGCATGAAAATCCTGACATTGCTTTGATATCTTAGCAAAATAATTTTAACTTAATCTATGAGAAAAAGAAAAATTAAATTTTAGTAAAGCAAATTATATTTTTATACCTTAAGTACTTATTACTTTTTTAAACAATTCGGTTTGGTTAAAATCCATTTTGGCTGTAAAGGTTGTTAGTTCTGCTTAGAGTTAAGTAAAAGCTGTTAGTGGCTGCTTAGTTCAGTAAAGGCTGACGAAAAAGACATTTTTTTTTTCAGTTTATTAAATATTAAGTCTGTAGTTTACCTGGGGTTGTAGAATTCCAATTAACGTTAATATTTTGTTATAGGTTGTATTAGTTTAGAGAAAAGTTTGTAGAGAATTATTTATTTTTTAATTAAAAACTCCACTTTAATTTAAACTATTTTTAGTTAAAAATTATTATTGAGTCAATAAACATTAAATATATAAAATAACAAAATAAAAAAAAACACCTTTATAAATTAATTTAACTTAGTGCTATTTAAATAAATATTTATTTTCTTTATTGTTTTATTTGTCAAGTTATAACAATTCAAAATTGCAGTATTTGAAAATTGTTTCGTGTTACGCATCGAAATTGTTAAATTTTGGTGTAAAAATTGAGCCATAGTCTCATATTTTTTTTCAAAATCCAAAAATTGATTTAACTTAGAAAATGATTTCTTTTTTATGCTTGGCTTGAGAGCAAGTTAGGACCTGATATGCGTATGATTTTGATTCAGTGTTGTTTGTGAATACAAACTAAATTATTTCTCTAAATAAAAACGCTATGTTTAACTGTCAAATTTAATAAAGTTTGCTGTAATAGAATTGCACAACTGCAGCACATAACATACAAAACACAATTATATTTAAAATGTTTACAAAATCGTCTTAACAGCCAGTTTAAGGGTCTTTGTACCCTCCGTACTGTCTGGAACTCTTCACTCGTCTCAGCACACTCTATTTTTACTTTCTCCCTCTCCCATTATTGGTTCTAAAGTCTAACGGACGAAACAAAAAGTGGTAAGTCCGAAGTTTAACGTAAGGGTCAACTCTTCTTAAAAGGAGTATCTATCAACCTTGAATTCTTCCCCATTGGCTATATTTTGTTTTGGGAGGACATGGTGGATCCTTACTACTTGAGTTTGGATCCACCATAGATATACAAAGGATTTTGAAACAGATTCTGCGTTACCTAGTGTGAGTAATCGGGGACACATCAAAAGGTAAAACGGTGGTGATACATCCTATAAAAGGAAAGCATATTAATGCCATATTTGAGAAAACTCAGAAAATTATAACTAGGTAGCCTGACTGTCCTGTGCTACACTATTATATTTGATACAGAGTGTAAATATTCTCCAAACTAGGGCCATGCCATCAAAGATAATCACTCTTATTTGGCTAATAGCTTGAATGCATTAACTGCAGCCCTAGTAAGCCAAGGCCATCCTCCTATTGGCAGATTTCTAGACAGGAGATGGTTTCTTTTTACAGGGTAGGGTTGTCAGCCCCACGCTCGAGTCCTAATAAACCGGTATCTACGATTTAAACTGGATTTCGAGTCCCTACAAACATCCATGACCCAGTTGGGATTCGAGCCCGAAACCTGTGGAACCGAGCGCTAATCACTCGGCCATAAGACCCCAGATAATAAAATACAAATCAATTATTCCAATTATTATTCAAGTAAAAAGACATTAAAATATACAAACATAAAAGACACCTTGAATGCATTAACACGAGCCATAACACGGGACAATAACAATACCATAAAATATAGTATACCTTCAATATTGTTGTACACTTGTCTTGCATTTTATTACAAGGAACACAAATATAAAGAAATTTATAAAGAAACTGAGTTTAAATGTTCATATTCCCATTTAAACTCAGTTTCTTTATAAATTTCTTTAATAGTCCTTTCTTAGAATTAAAAATATTTTAAAAACTGAATTCAACAAAATATTACATTTCCAATAATTCGTATCCATAACTTACTTTATAAGAACTTCCTGTTTCTTTAAATAACTTCCTTATACATAAAATACATTATTCTGACCCAGACCGTCTCCTTAAAGTTAATAAAACCTCAGCGATGCATGTTTCTAATAGAATATAAAATAGCTTCTTAACTAGTCTGGTAATGCAAAAATAAATTTCCCCATTAAGAAACCTTCTTTTGGCATCATTGTGCATTATGGACTTAAGTCTTACGGTACAAGAGATTTAACGGTATTGGTTTTTATATCTTAGTAAGTACATAGCTAAAGACAGATTATCCTGTATCATTTCCTTAATTTGCCATTAATGCTAAGTTTAAGATCCGGAAATTGATCATAAGTGCACTCAAGCTTAATAAAAAGAGTCCATTAAAAATAGTTTGTTTATACAGAAAGTATATAATTTGTTGAAGGAGATTAGTTAAACGAGACAGAGAGGAATCTAGGTTTGGAAATATTAATATATAAAAAAAAAACTTACATACTTAATTTAGATCAAAAATATTATATTTTAAAAAAAATTCTTTGAAAAATGTTTTTAATGTTAGGTATTTAATAAAATGTTGAATAGAAAGAGATTTTTTTTTACGTGTCTTTTAAATATACAATCTTATGAATTTGAATTGATTTTTGTAATGAAATTTCTTTTGAAAACGGAAGAAATTGTTTTCTATATCTTAGTAAGTACATGGATATGGACCACTTATTTTTACAACTTATCTTATTTATTCATCAAACTTATTTTGAAAAGTGAAGAAACTGTTTTTTATATCTTAGTGAGTACATGGACAACTTACTTTTACAACTTATAATCTTATTTTTTTTCATCAAATCTATTTTGAAAAGTGATGAAATTGTTTTTTTATATCCTAGTAAGTACATGGACAACTTATTTTTATAACTTATAATCTTATTTTTTTCATCAAATCTATTTTGAAAAATGAAGAAATTGTTTTTTTATTATAATCCTAAATCTATTTTGTAAGTACATGGACAACTTATTTTTATAACTTATAATCTTATTTTTTTCATCAAATCTATTTTGAAAAATGAATAAATTGTTTTTTTATATCCTAGTAAGTACATGGACAACGTATTTTTATTTTTTCATGAAATCTATTTTGAAAAGTGAAGAAATTCTTATACATGGACAACGTATTTTTACAGCATATAATCTTATTTTTTTCATCAAATCTGCTTTGAAAAGTGAAGAAATAAGTTTTTATATCTTAGTAAGTGCATAGTTATGGACACTACTAACATACATCAGGTAACATAGGTGTCATTACTTTTATAGCATATATCTTCTGTTACAGCAGATGCAACAAACTTTAAAACTATATCTGAAAAAAAAAAACTTTTCAGATTGCTATTATCTATGATGAAAATTCAACTACAATTACAACATCATGAACGTATTATCTACAAACAAAATCCTATGCCTGAGACATTTCTGGTGTAAGGACAGCCCAAGGAAGGAGAAATATTTAACGCAAGCGTGAACATTTAAGACATAAATGTATAAGACGCGAATATTTATAGCAACATGTGATATCCAAAATCCTGATGATATACATTTCTAGAAATCTTTTGAAGGAAAGGTGTGACTTCGGACTTTAAAATAACAGCATATTATTAATGTTTGTTACATCAAATATTTTTTGATGTAACAAACATTATTTGCTCTTTGATGTAACAGCCTTTCTTTGGAAGTGTTCACAATTCTGAAAAGTCGTGATCATCCTTGATATCCAGTTGTAATTCATACTATCAAGTTTGGGATTCAATATGACCCCAGATAAATACAATATGGACGCTTTAAGACGTTTTTCCCTATGGCGTCTTATTCTTACTCGACTATTGTTGAAGTCCAAATTGAAATAAGACTCATTGGAAAAGATTAGTTGCCCTGCCCGCTATGACGATGACTATGGCTTGTGGCGATGAACCCCATGTAGCTAGAAGCGTCCATAATTTTGCATCAGAAGGATTCAGGGCAAATGAATTGAGTATAGTCAATCCGAAATGCGATATATTGTGAAAGTCAATATTGTAACCCTTACAACAGTTCTCTAAGTCTCTACAGTCTGTGACGACTGTATAGAGAAATGTTTACCAAACTTATTACTGGAAATCAACTTTTTAAGCAAATAAACATAAATATATAATACAAAATTGTCTTCTTTTATATATCTATAAAAATATATCCATTTTAGCATATAAATAGTTTATATTAAGATTTAATGGAAGAAAACATTTAAATGTAATTCTTATATTCTTCTTTTATATATACGTTTTTAAATAAAGATGTTGTAAGTAAGAAATCTTGAAACTTTAATTTATGAAATTTATTAAAATAAACCGTTGTAGCACTTCAATTGCACACTGAAATTGAATATATTGAAGACAATATGAAAATGTAGATTACGAATATCATTAAAAATTTTCTTAATGAGAACGATTAGCCTGACACGCTGGTATGATGAATTAATCATTGAGTCATATTTGTCAGCAGTATTCTTAAATCACCCCGATTCGACATTTGGGGGGGTAGATTTCTTCTTCTGCTGTTCTTATTTTTCATTTTGGAAGGCAATTCTATTTTCCCCTTCTATTTATGGAGGATTTTAATAACACTAAACCTATGTTCTATTAAATATGATAAAGACAATGCAACTATTCTTATTTTCTCATCCTTCTTTATGATTTTCAAAACTTCTAATTTTCATTATTCACCCCCTAATAACCAGGGCTATTATCGCCCCTTTAATTGTTCCCAAGAGGTATATCGTCCACGTTGGAAAATTGAATTTTCCTTTGCTGTTATGGGGATCTCATTCTGTCATGCTGTTTTGAAGTCATATTTTGTGCTCTATTTTTGGGTTTGTGCATCTGCAGATTATTTTTGAACTTACTGAATTTTCCTTTCCTATAATTTTCATGGCTTTTTGGTCTATATACGCTGTAATTTCAAGATAAAAAATACTCCCTTTACGCATGCAATTATTCATCCACGTTTTAATATAATTTGCTGAAATGCGAGCCTTTTTCATCTACAATGAAAAGTAATTTTTGATAAAACATCTACTGTTGGCAGACAAGGTTTAAATACAGGATTACAGACAGACAGACATTACCAAGGATTACATTACCTTAATGTTTGCAGACAGACATTACCAAGGATTACAGACAGACATTATCAAGGTTTACAGACAGACATTATCAAGGTTTACAGACAGACATTACCAAGGATTACAGATAAATAGAACCTTAATGTTTACAGATAAACATAACCATACAGGATTACAGACCGACAGACATTACCAAGGATTACATTACCTTAATGTTTACAGACAGATATTACCAAGGATTACATTACCTTAATGTTTACAGACAGACATTATCAAGGATTACATTACCTTAATGTTTACAGACAGACATTACCAAGGATTACATACAGACATTATCAAGGTTTACAGACAGACATTACCAAGGATTACAGATAAATAGCACCTTAATGTTTACAGATAAACATAATCAAGGATTACAGACATACATTACCAAGGATTGCAGATAAATAGTACCTTAATGTTTACAGATAAACATAACTGAGGATTATAGACAGACATTACCTTAATGTTTACAGACAGACGTGAGTTTAATGTTTACAGACATACATTACCAAGGATTAAGGACAAATATTACCTTGATGTTTACCTTACTGTCTAAGTTTATTTGGATGTACTTCTGACAGACATCACTTTAAATGTTCCTGTAAATTGCCTCTGTTTATGCAGCTAGTAATGCTATTCAGCGGACGCTGTTTACTCTCACGTACTGTATCACTCTAAAATTCTATTCCTCTATAAACCACACCTTTTTCCATTTGTTATTTATTGAAACCTTTTTTTCTCTTTGTTTATGTTTTCCATTTTTTAAATCCTCTCATTTCACGATTCCTCCAGGATGCAACAATTTTTCACAAGCACGAGTGCATATTAAAGAATTCATGTTTTGCCAGCTATCATAAATATTTAAACCAATCTGTACACATATTGGATGAAATATTTACTTTTCCTTCCTACTGTTAAAAATTCAGGTAAATTATGAAGAACTGCCTTGTTATCATATCGGAGGCGTAGTGTATTATGTATGTTTCTTTGCTTTTTGGGCCTACGAAGTTTATTAATCACCTTGGTAAACTATTTTGGATGAATTAGAGTGGTGCTTAAATAAACACTACAAAAGATACCAATTTAGTTTCGTCAGTTCACTCACTCGACCTGCTGAATAGTAAAGTCGCTCTGGGTTATTATTGAGCAAAGTGAATATGTAAAAAATATAAATTAAAATAAAATATACCATGTGCTAAACTCATAAAAATAACACATGAGATATACCGAAATAAACAACAATATTTTTTATATTCCTTGAAAACAAACTTTAACATACAGTTATATTGATACTATTCTAAATGCGTACTTTTCACAATCTATGATATTGTAACGTCTCGGCTTATATTATAACTGTAACGGCTTCAAGAAGAGGGCCACTTTCCTGTTCACGGGAACACTTTAATTTTTATTTACAAGCACTATATATATATATACCAATACAGAACTCTTGGTTATTATACAAAAAATGTAAATTAAAAATGCAAATTTTATTTTTTTTTAATCATAAGTGCAGTTCTCCCTAAGTCGAAGATTTTCAGAGTTCTCGAGTCTACGTCGAATCTAATTGACAGATCTTTGGCAAACCTTAATTATCACAGGGCATAATACACGAAACCCCAAACGACTCGCTTAGGGAAACGGGCAAAAACTCCGAACTATTCAGTCACCTTAGAGAAAAAAAAGAAAAGCAACACTTTCTGCTGACTCGTTGCAGAACTCTTTCCTTACTAATGAGAACAACCTGTCAATCAAATCTGATAGCATATACTCATTGTCATGTATAATGAGACTCATAGAATTAGCGTTTGTCTATGCGACCTTCATAGGCCAAAACAATTAGAGATGGAATATGGACTGCACTATGTGTTGTTCTATTATGATTCGAGATAGAACCTCCCTTTAAGAAAATCCGTCAAGGGAGGGGTCAGCTTCCCTCATTGAAGTATACATTTCTATGCTCATTATCTATCTCGAATCATAATAGAACAACACATAGTGCAGTCCATATTCCATCTCTAATTGTTTTGGCCTATGAAGGTCGCATAGACAAACGCTAATTCTATGAGTCTCATTATACATGACAATGAGTATATGCTATCAGATTTGATTGATAGGTTGTTCTCATTAGTACAAAACACTAATTGAATATAATATAACTACCCATAATACTGATTGTCTACTGTCAAATATGAGTGATGGGTTTTTATTACGTACTTGTCAAAGAATAAACATTCCTCTCTTCTGAGAATGAAATGCCAAAACTCTTCCCGTGAGTAAAAAGGCTACAATATCATTATGTAACAATTGTATTAAAGAAGTCATACATAAAAACTTTATCTGATACTAATGGAAAATTATCATATAATCTGATCATGTATTTACACACGGCAGTTCATTTTATACCAATTCTAAGAATACAAGTGGTAATAATTAGCCGTAGAACTATGTAATAATTAAATTAAAAACGAACTTTTTAATTATTATGAATTGTTAAGTACCTATCTTTAAAACTGGGATTAAATAGTTTAACAACCACAAACAGTGATTAAAAATAAGGTTTATTAAAAATTCTGTTTTGTGATTTGGTAACTCTATATTCATTAAAAACTAATTATGTATTATAAAACATAATAACGCCATTTTTTTTTTTTTCCTATTAAAGTTATGCTTTTAGTTTTGCTCATTAGATGATACTGCTTATTCATCCGCAACATTTTGGCCTAGAAAGTATCTTCTTGCATTCAATTAAGAAAGTATCGTAGGAAGAGATCTAAAAAGTAATTTTTCTCAAGGAAAAATAAAGATTTTTCGGTTAATAATAATGTTCCTTTAAGGGGTCTGATAGTTAAGCTTTATGCAACGTTATTGGAGCGGAAAAAGTTATTAACCTAAACGACGTAGAGCTGTGCTAAATATCGATAAATTATTATTTGAAATTGGACTTTTTTTTAACTTGCTAGCAGAAAACGTAAATGTCATTAAAGCTCATGTATATTAATAAGTTATTTTCGGTTAGAATAGGTAGGGTTTTTAATTATACAATGGCATTATTTTCGTAGGTGTCGAAATACATAAATTAATCATTTTTTTTTATCCTTATTATTAAATTTGAATTTATTATTTATTTTTTAAAAATTCATAGTTTGAGTTATATTTAAGTGCATATTAACAACTTCACAAGGTAATTAGTTTATTTATTGAAAAAAAAGTAAGTTTTCCATATTGACATACAAAAGAATATTAGCGTTTAAAGGATAAATCTGTATGATTAGATTAATATTAAAAAAAAAAATTGCAAACATGTAATTTTTTAGGTAAATAATTATAAAAATTTCAAATTCTGGAAAAAAATTGAGTGTGTGAGAATCTCTGAATGTATAAAAGAGAATGTTTTTTTTCAACTTATTTGGCCTTACATTCTATACTTGCATAAACTATGAATATATCTATACTATGAATGCACCATACTATGAATGCTATGAATACACTATACTATTAATGCATCTATGCTATGAATACTATGAATGTACCATACTATAAATACATCTATACTATAACTACATCTATATTATGAATGCACCATACTATGAATACTTATATGAATACACAATTATATGAATACATCTATACTATGAATATACCATACTATGAATACATCTATGAATACAATGAATACATCATACTATGAATACATTTATACTATGAATACACCATACTATGAATAGATCTAGGAATACAATGAATGCATCATACTATGAATACATCTATACAATGAATACATCTATACTATGAATACATCTATGAATACGATGAATACATCATACTATGAATACATCTGTACTATGAATAATCTATAAATACTATGAATTACCCATACTATGAATGCATCTGTACTATGAATACACCATACTATGAATACATCTGTACTATGAATAATCTATAAATACTATGAATACATCTATACTATGTATAATCTTTAAGTACTATGAATACATCTGTACTATGAATAATCTATAAATACTGTGAATACTATACATGGATGCGTAAAGGAAAATGCTTTTTTTAACCTATGTGGACTTACATTTTATAATTACATAAACTATGAATACTATGAATACATCTAAAATAAGAATACTATGAATACACCACGCTTTGAATGCACGAACAGGTGATTAGGAGAAGTCATTGTGGAAAGGTTTTTATGGGTAATTGTCTCGAATTTTTACTGTTATATGGTCGAAATATTGAAACCTCTGATCAAGTACCTGCCCTGCGATTCGAGATACTTAAATACGTTGTCACTTTTGCCATCGAATCCCTCGTTTCTGAAAACGGAGCCTTAAACCACAGAACATTTTACCACTACCAGTGGAACAATTACGGGGAGGACGATAGCACCCTCGGGGGTATTTAGGGAGGGAACGTTTAATTAAAAGAAGGGAGCAGTGAAAGCATGAAGAAGGAAAAGAATATAAGAAAAGTTACGAAACTATTCGTACATATTTCATCTGCAGCATATAATTTTTGCAGGTAAACAAATAAAATGTAAGTTATAACAGATGGTTGGTCAAGTCCAACGACAGTGTTCTTAACAAATAAGCATTGGCACGCGAGATATGTCTGCGAGTTAAACTTACGTAAGCAAAGATATGTATATGTAATGGCTTGTTAATACGATACAATAAATAGGTGAAATGTACAAATGATGATATACAGAGTATAAAATATACACAGCTTTCATTTACAAATTATGCACAAGTTATAAGAATTTATTACTGTTAATTTTTAAAAACTGCTATAAAACTATAACCATTAATTAAATAAATTATTTTATAAGATATAAAATATACACAGTTTACAAATTATGCACAAGTTATAAGAATTTATTACTGTTAATTAATTTATTTACAAACTGTGATATACACAGTATAAAACATACACAACTGGCTATATGTAATGGCTTGTTAATACGATACAATAAATAGGTGCAATGTACAAATGATGATATACAGAGTATAAAATATACTTCTTTACAAATTACTAATTGTTAACTGTATTTTTTCCTGAGACAATACTTTTTTCCTGGCATCATATGCTTATTTTATTTCGGGTGGCTTGATCATTGTAATACGTTTTTTACTCTTTTATTTGAGGCTAAATTTGTATTTTAACTGTTAGCTCTGAGATTAAGGAAAATATAACATGCGTTAATAGGTGGCATGTATGATGTCTACTTTAGATCGCTTCTGATTTTTGTGACAAAAAATTAACAATTGTACAAGTGTAAAAAATATTCAATACAAAAATTTTAATTCATATTAAATAATTTAGATGTTTACGGTGACAAGCTATTCATTTCATCCGCTATGTAATCTTTTCCAGATAAACATATAAAATGCTAGTTATAACCGCTCGTTGGTTAAATATATCATCAAGTATAACATGTTGGTTAACAAATAAATATTTGCACGTGATATTTTTCAGCTAGCCAAACTTACATAAACAAGAATATGTACATATGATGACTTGTTAAGAATACGATACACTTATTCAGGTGCAATGTCCAAACTGTGATATACACAGTATAAAACATGCACAACTTTCATTTAAAACACAAACATGCACAAATTGTATTAATTTAAAGCTATTAATTGCCATTCATTAAATAAATTATTCTCAATAATTGTCATCAGTGCCAATCATAACTCATTGCAACTAATAAACACAACCTACCACTTCGCCGATTGTAATTCTCCTCATAACTAACTATTAATTGTATTTATTCCCCAGACATTTTTTTTCTTCCTGGGTCAAGCGCCTATTTTATTTATGGTAGCGTGATCATTGTAATATTTTTTTTTTTCACTTGTATTTGAGGTTGACTTCGTTTGGTTAGCTCTGATATTTAGAAAAGATAGCATACTTTTCAAATAGGTTTCAGGTATGAAATCTAGTTTAGGTTGTTTCTCAGTTTTGTGACAAACAATTAAAAATAGGGCAAGTGTAAAAACATTAAATTCAAAAATTTTAATTCATACCCAATAATTTCGATATTTACAGATCATGTACAAATTAAATTATGTATTAATGTTGTTTCAATAAAACAGCAATTTACAATATATATATTGTAAATTGAATATTTATAGTTGTGAATATTTTTATACATTTTCTTACATGTTTGAAGGGTGATTTTAATTAAACTAAAAACGGCATACTATAGTTAAAATGGATGAAAGGAATGTAACCACACTGTACCTGCACTCAATGAATTGCGAAAGAAAATCATTTAGTTCAAACATGTGCACTAGCTGGCGCTTTTCATGAAAAGCATTAAATTTAACAGACTGAATGGCCGACACTGAATGAATAAGCAATTTTAACATTCATTGATTGATTTTCGATCACCTTGTCATCGAACCACATCAAATATAGATAAGAAAATAAATAACACTGTGCCTGTCCCAAAAGTTCAATTGTTAATCGTGTCCAGGACGATGTAATTAATGAAAGGTGTTCAATGTCACCACCTTCATTTATCTATAATATTTCAAGGCGATGGACAGAGTGTTCTAATGCAGATCGGAACCGATCGAATATGATGCTTCGCATATGAAATGTAATAGAGTTAGTTAAATCATATAACGTCGCAATATCTTCACGATAAACCCAATTTTTAAGATGTCTATAATCAAAAATCTAACGATACTGTAAACTTATTGCCGGGGATTAATAAAGGACGGCGATTAATAATACATTAATCAGTGAAATATTGGAACAAAAATGAAATATCGGACCTACGTGCATGCAGGGGAGCACCCATCTGGATGAAAAGAATCGATGTAAGGCACTGCTAGTACTGTTGTGGCGATACAACAAATGTCTGTAGCATGCTATGATATCGAAGGCCTATAGCAGAATATGTTAGAGGACCATGTGCAATTATTTCCTCAAAAAAAATGGTCCGAGGATGATAGTCGCCATGAATCCACACCAGACAGTCAAGTCTTGGTAGGGGAATTTCATTGTGCATCTGCGGATTTTCCTTGACCCAAATGCAACAGTTCTGAGTATTGACTGTGTATGAGAGCTTTAACTCTCCACAAAATATTCCATAGTAGATCACCAGCCATTATGTTGAAAAAACGAACTACGAATACTAGCCGTTGATGCCTTATCTCTATCAAGCATCTGTTAGATATGACGGACCTTGTACGTAAAAAAATGCATTGTTTCGAATCACTTTTCAGACGGTGCTATGAAAAAGCCTGTTTCTTCAGATACTTCACGTGTGCTATTGTCTCCAAAGTAGATATATGTGGCTGTTCTGCAATAGCTATCTTGACGACATCATAACTACCAGTGTGACAATGTTTATGACTTATTCCAGCTAAACTCCTTAAACTTTCTTTTACGTTCAAGTAAAGATACCGACATAACGACAACAGAAAATATAGGAATTAAACACGACAACTTCTGCAAATACTTTATACCAAGATTTGTTCTGTATAACGTTTCCTCTTCTTTGCAAGTATTACATCTCAGTTTTTTCCTCCTAGAACCCCGACAGATTTTCTCGATTTTACATTTTATTAGTTATAAATTATGTTCTGAATTGCCCAAATTATTTATGCATTCCGTGTTAGGCATTTATTTTGTTACATTTAATATTTTTCCCATGAAAAAAAAACCACAAAACAATTCAAAATTTGAAAAAATATTTTTTTTTTTTAAAAACAATTTTTCCGAAATTTCATCAGCGCATCTCGTGTATAGTCTATATATCAAATTTGGTTACAATCCGTTCATCCGTTTTAGCTTTAGAATGATGTTTATAGAAGAACTTATAACCACCCTGTATTTTACGTCTCCTAATATTTACTGTTAATAAAATGCGTTGTTTTATTTAGGAAACGTAAAAAAAACCTTTTAACCATTAGTATTTATATCAATTAACTTATGTGTGTTAATTTGTAAATATGGCGTTTCATAATAAGGAACAACTGTACAAAAGTAAAATAACAAACAAAAAACATTTTAACATAAAGCAATATTAATTTAATTGTGATTTAAATTTTAAAATTAAAAAAAAAAAATGAAATCCACTAACGTACCAAAATATTAGTGTGATCTCAACATTCCAGACATTTAACTCATCGGCCTTATGGCATATAAGAATCGACAAATTCTTCACCATCAATAACTGATATCAGCATGTGAAATTCGTATATATCGGCAGGAATATCTCGGAATTAAGCGATATGCTATTCAAAATATTTGAATATAAATCATGTTTCATTCTAAAATACTTAAATAGAAACAGCACTGATTTCCTATAATAATGTTTCATTAAAAAAAATCAACAAATTGAGTGAAGTTAATGAGTATATGTAATTGGAAAAAACATCTTTATCTATAAATTATTTCCTAAAGCAGTTTTGTTAATTTAAAGTCACAAATTATGTATATTGTACTTAACCAAAAATTAAATTATAATTATCTTTGCTAATTTATTTAAAATCTCAAAGCCAATTCCAATTAATTTTTATTTTGGTCAACACATCTTTATCATACCCTCCAAAAAAAGCCTTTGATCAAATCTATCTCAATTCTGCGTGATATACGACATTTCAGAGTATCTTATATGTATTACCCACAATTTATGAATATCTAGCTTTTTAGGCACACTTTCCATTTGTCTTTATTGCCCATAAAATATCCCTATACCATCCATAAACCCGTGTATGTTGTGCATTCTTCATGGTTGTCGCTTTCATTTGATATTTAAATGTTCAGGTTAAAAGTGAAGTCCCAGCGTTTTGAGATAAAAACCGCTTCCTCAAAGGCAAGAAGCACTTTGATTTAGGGCGCCTCCGAAGTTGTGCATTAAGAAATAAATGAACCATGAGGGAATAAATGTCCCCGGCACTTCACTCGTCCGATGGCGGGAAAAAAATGGTTCGTAATATATTCTAATATTCCCATCAACTTGCGACGTGTCTGTATCAGTTGTAGTCCTTCTTTTTTTTAAACATTTTTGTTTTACTTTTCGCCCTCAGAAATTTGCTGTTGGTAAAGTTTAGCGACAGAACAAATTTCTTTCTTTTTTGAGAGGTATATAAATCTGCTTGAATAATATATAACTAAACATAAAGTATTATAAAGGTTATTAAATATTAATCACTATTCCAGTTTCTTTTATGGTGACTGAATTAAATTTTCACACCAATTCTAATGTATTTTAGAAAGGAAAATTAAATTATAATAACTTTTATTATGAAATTTAAAAATTTTTTAAAACTAAATTCATTTAATTATGTTTCAGCCTATCATGTAAATGACTTAATTGCATAATGAGCAAGCATTTATTAAACCAAAGTTTTAAATATATAATTTTTGCAATGTTTGCCAAATAAGTTCTAGTTTAATTCTAATGCGATATTTAAAATAAATTTTTCTATAATTAAGCATAGGGTTCTACAGCTATATTAGCGACATATACAAAGTTATTCAAACTTCAAGGTCAAACATATAAAAAGTTATAGAACAGGTATAAACAAGCAATTTTTGTCATATAATGCATGAGGGTAACAGAAGTGGTTAACCACTTGGCATTGCAATTAAAGAACATAAAAAGCGCTGGTTTTGCAAATCATCATCATTCTTAACGCGGATTGCGAAACGAATGGCATGAATGCAATCAGCCATATATTATTGTAAAATATTCTAATATTCCCATCAACTTCCGACGTGTCTGTATCAGTTGTAGTCCTTCTTTTTTTTAAAAAACATTTTCACCCTCGCCTTATTACTTTTCGCCCTCAGAAATTTGCTGCTGCTGTTGGTAAAGTTTAGCGACATCACCTGTTTCTTTCTTTTTTGAGGGGTATATAAAGCTGTTTGAATAATATATAACTAAACATAAAGTATTATGAAGGTTATTAAATATTAATCACTATTCCTGTTTCTTTTATGGTGACTGAAATAAATTTTCACTCCAATTTCGATATATTCTAATGAATAAATAAATTATAATATCTTTTAGAATTAAATTTAAAAATGTTTTAAAAGAAATTCATTTAATTATGTTTTACTATATTATATAAATGACTTAATTGCATAAGGAGTAAGCATTTATTAAACTAAAGTTTTAAGTATATAATTATAGTAATATTTACCAAACAAGTTCTAGCTTAATTCTAATGCGATATTAAAAATAATGCGCTAAAATTAAGCATAGGGTTTTCAGTATATTAGCGAAATACACAGGTTTATTCAATCTTCATGGTCAAAAATAAAAAGATATATTATAAAAGATATAATTATAGAAGATGTATAAACAAGAAATTTTTGTCATACAGAAGTTAAAGCAAGTGGTTAACCGCTAGGCAGTGCAGTCAATGAACATATAAAGCAACTCACTCAGCATATTTTGCAAACCATCGTCATTCTTAACGTAGATTGCAAAACGAATGTCATGAACGCAATTAGCCATTCATTTTGCAATCAACGTTAAGCTTATGTTCGCTTCAACATATTTATCAAATATGAGGCCTTCGGACCACTAACAGACATTTGTTTGAACTCTATGTATTTTTTCTCATACATTATGCCATGATTATATTCATGCCATTGATACCATGCATTTTATATATGGCATTACGCACGAGAATGCAATGGATGCCCAAATACTTATCAGGAATGTTTTATCAAAAGAAGCAGACCAGTTCGAAAGGGATTTAGAATGATTGCACCAGTGTTTCAGACGACCTTCTGCGTATAATTGAAACTCGTCTGAAATTCAATACACAAGCAGATTTTCGATTTCTGTACTGTAAATATAGCCCAAATAATGGTTTGGAGAGTACTTCATTAAGAACAATTTCACCTCTAAGCAAAAAGAGTGCATGTCCTATAACTTTCGTGTGGTTATTTAGGAATCCACACATCAAACATGTATGTTGGCTTTAACATGTTTAGCAAATATGAGTCCTTCAAGCAACTGGTAGTCATTCTTTTAAGCTCTATATATTTTTTCTCACGCATTATGCCATTTGTTTCATAAAATATTATTTCGTAACTTTATTGACATAATTGTATCTTCTCACAGAACTTCAAGAGATATATAAATAAGTATTTCCACTCAAAATTATTTCATTTGAAAGCAGTTACTATAGCCAATCCACTAACAAAAACAAAATTGATCCTCTGAAAAGTTGTCTGGCATACAGAAATAGATTTAATCTCATTCAATCGAAGATATTTACAAAGTAACATTACTAAAAGCTTTTCAAAGAAGATTCTAACCTAGTTTCTTGAAAGAGGTTTTCCTCAAATATTTTTGGGTTTATTTTTTCCGATATTGCCATAAATAAAATCCTTGTTATTCTTAGACATTGCCATAAAAAACTAATTTTGTTGAAGTTATTTTTTTAATATCTCGATATAAGAAACTCAGAAATATTTTACAAAAACACAAGAAGTTCTTAAAGTCCCAAATTTCAGTTTAATTGCATTAAATGTAAAATTTATTGAAATATTTTTAATGAAAATAATTCCAGCCTTAGCGCTAAAAGAGTCTCAACTTGTAACAACTTCGAACGTATTTGGAAATAACCTTTATAACACAGATTTCCAAAAATTAATGAAAAATCAGAAATTGAGAATACGCGGCCAAATGTAAGCAAAATTTTGCAATATTTATTTATTCTTCCATTTTATTTCATCGTCTTTAAAGTAATTCCTTACGGACACAATGCACTTATACCAACTTTTATGGGGCCTGATGGCCGAGTGGCTAGCGCTCTGGCTCTCGGTACCACAGGTATCGGGTTCGAATCCCGGCGGTGCCCATGGATGTTTGTAGTGGTTCGGAATCCACTTTAAGCCGTAGGTCCCAGTCTCCTATGACTGTAAGAGTGCCACGGAGCCAAAGTCAGACTTCTACCAACGGGTGCTCCATCACAACAGAAGCTGCTTCCTTCCCCTTCAATCATGAGTACGTATGGACTCGTGAGCTTGGCCAGCCAAGTGGGATAAGAAACAACAACAAAACAACCAACTTTTATTTCCAATTCTCAATGCATGCTAAAAAGTCATCGGCAGGGAGGGCCTTCAACTTGGCCAAGCGTAACTCAAATACTAATGAATATTTTGCCATCAAATTTCGCACAGATGTCAAGGACAGTGCCAACAATCTATAAAAGAAAAAAATTTAAATTCAATAATCAATAATGAAAATACTTAGAAAATATCCTTATAAGACTTCTAATTAGGCTAAGAGATTTATTCCGAGATTTTCAATACTCATAAACAGAATTTTCAGCTGTATATTACTTTGAAGTTGCAAATATATAGATCACAAGCAATCATATATGATATTAGAGTTTATATTTCCATTTTACGGATCACTGTCTTATGATATTGTACCTTACATTTTAATTGAACAACTCCACTGGAACATATTTCATTGTCATGCTTAAAAAGGATTATCTTCTGCAACATTTAGTTTGACTATCATTTTATATAGCTTGAAATGCTAAGCAAATTAAATACTATCACCACAAAGTGGTATGCAAAGACTACCAAAACATTTTCTGCAAGTTCAAATGGATCAAAATTACAATCACGACTTTGTAGGAGAATTCAAGAAAAACAATCCTACTCTTGTTTGTGCACTATTAGAATAGGGTTAAAAAATTATTCTCTATTATACATTAAGAAAAGAAATTTTTATTTATAATAAACTAATTGGAATTTTCCATTAATAGAACTTGCAGATATCTTTAGATTGATTATTAATTCATATATTTGTTACATGAATATTTGTATTCTCTTGAAAGGAATGAGAACGAACAGCACAAAAAATATTCACAAGTTCTCTAACAAAAAATCTCTAGATATTTAAAAAAAGCATTGCGCAAATTCTGCTCTCAATTGTTATTATTTATCATCATTGTTTATTATGGAAGGTATAATCTGATACATTTATTTCCATTAAGTATTGTCTTGAAGGAAGAGCCCTAAAAATTTTTGGCACTGAAATTATTTCACTATACATGTACATATAGTACAATTTACAATACAATAGTACAATTTATCATGGTAGTATGAAGCTTAGACAATACCTATCTATTTATTAATTAATATCTACTTAGTATAATTAAATTAAAATAGAAAAGTCATGCTAACACTATATACATCATTAATTCAAACGATGTGAGAATTATCGATCTGATTAACCTAAACTGAGTGAAGGAAATTTTATAGAAGAATATATCAAATTTCTTAAAACATTATTAAAAAACAAAAGGGTTTATTTCTATTTCAAATAAAAAATGTTCCTAATAATAACAGCAATATTTTTGTGTGTCTTTTTTTATCTTTCTTATGTGTATTTCACTAATTCTGTAAAGAAAACTCAACTAACGATTATGATTAATCCATCCAAAATCGATAAATGCCAGATTAAAGCATAACCTGTGTCAGTTATAAGTGAACTAACATAACCAGCTACTTTTTTATAAAGTTTTTATAAATAATATTTTTATATAAGTATTATAATTTTTTTTTAAAAATGAACTTTAAGTAACGATTATGTCTTCATCACAATGAAAAACGATTTCAATTGAATGATGAAGCAACAGAATTTTGCTTATGATGAGAACTAAGTCCTGCAAAATACTTTGATATAATTATGTACAATTACCAAATGATTTTCATCCTTAAATAAAATATATAACACAAATGTAATTCAATTATTCAAGAAATTGTTACAATACAGAACCATTATCTTTTGGAATACCTAATTACAATAATTAAATATCCTAATGTATTGACTAATTAGCTCTTTCCCATATTTAATTGATATCTCATTCTATTTATATGCATACTGATAGACAATCAAATTTTTTTCAAGCTCCTTTTAAAAGATTCATCTAAAATTACCAAAATACCTACTGCATACATTTTAATTATTAAGCTAACAGAGCTATTGCACAAACAAATTATTATTGATATAATTAAGCAAACAAATTGCATCAGTAAAAATATTATTGGTATAATTTTTAATCTAAAATAACTTATGATACTCATCTAATAAATCATCAAAAGTATCCATGTATCTCGCTAATACGATACAAAATGTTATCATTTGATAAATTCTATTTGTAATTATACAACGAAAATCAACAAACATTTTTCCTCCCTTTTCTTTTGAACTAATAAAATATTAATTGCTTTTCAATCAGCAAATGTTATATCATTCTTAATTTAAATGATATAAATCAAATCGATTTAGAAATGACTTCAACACAGATCATTATTTTATAAAATGTCAAAAGTCTCTTGTCATGAATCATTAAAGCTATATGAATTCCTCTTAAGAATCAATTGTCTAGTTTTAACCTGGTGTTAGTCAAATCGAAATCAAAGTATATCTTTCACCTCTTTTATATTCAAACTGATTAACAGTGCGCTTTTCAACCACATTTAAAAAATAATTTGACATCAGCAAATGAAATATCATGCATAACTTAAATGGCATAAATTTAATTATTCTTGGTTTAGAAATAATCTTAACAAAGGACATTATTTTACAACGTATTTTTTTTAAATTGCGTCGAGGACTGAGTCGTATTGATCATATCCCTGTGAGTAGCCAAAATTTTACCATACCGACGAACGCTGTTACACATTTAGCACTAATCAGGGAACACGTGTAACTTAAAGATATACTACGAACGCTAGCAAAAGTACAACCACAACGCTCATATTAGATCTGCACCTACTGTTTAAAGAGGATTCCGAACCACTACAAACATCCATCACACCATAGGAATTCGAACCAGGAACCTGTGGCATCGAGAGCGCTAGTCATTCAGCCATCAGACTCCTATTTTACAAAATAATAAAATTAATTATTAATAAGATAGATTAATATTAATAATGATAAGATAATTATTAAGTAGATAATTCATTTTCAGCAACATTTGATTACATTCATATTATTAATTAATCTAAATGAAGATACATTTTTCATTACTTTAATATTTTAAGTAATAAACTACCAAATGCTTTTCAATGTTTTTTAATAACATAAAATCAGCAAACGGCCTTCCATCTTTATTTCTTCATTAAAGCCACTACAGCCCCATGGTGGGCCAAGGCAGTTTGCCTACAGGCAGATTCCGAAACAGATAGCTTTTTTATGGGGTAGGGTTGTCCTCCCAACACAAAACGCTCTATAATCATATTAGACCGGGACTTACTGCTTAAAGTGGATTCTGAATCATTACAAGCATCCATGGCAGAGCCGGGACACAAACCCAAAACCAGTGGCACCAGGCGCCAAATCTCTAGTCACTCGGCCATTTGGCTTGGTTTGGTTTGTTGTTCTATGGTCATTTTGGCCACACTTTGGGCTAATTAGACAGGGATTTACAGTTTAATGTGAATTCCGAACCACTAAGAAACATCCATGCCACCACCAGGATTCGAATGTGAAGCCTATGGTGTCAAAGGCTAGAGTGCTAGCCTAAGTATTGGCCATCAGGCCCAACATTCCATTTAACTTAAATAAAATAAATCTAATCGTTCTTGAAATGCATCAATTCAGGCAATTATAATATAAAATATCAAAAATATGTTGATATTAAAATGGTACGATTTCACTTTAAGTAAGGATTGTTTAAATTTCTGCTATTAATAAAACAAAAAAAAATGTCTTCCATTCATTTAATATTTAAGCTAATAAACTATTAAATGTTTAAACTGGTTCAAAATCAAATGACCTACCATTTTTAACTTAAATAGCACAACAATCCATTTTTTATTTAGAAAAGATCTCAACACAGATCATTAATTTAAATAATACTTAGAGTATCTCGGTATGTGCCATTAATGCGATAAAAATTCCTTTGAAGTGGCAAATTGATTAATTCTTTCCTGCTATTAATCAATCGAAATCAACAGATATCTTCCCATCCCTTTTATATGCAAACTAATAGGCAGTTAAACGCTTCCCAATCTCCTCTGCCAGGCGGCCTATAGGCGGCCAAAAAATAAAATAAAAAGTTGATCCAGGCACCCCAAATCCTACCGCATGTATGATTCAGCAATCAATCACCATGAACAATGACTGCAAACGAACGACAGCATAAAAAGAATGAAAAAATAAATAAAAAGGCAAAGAAGACAGAAGGCGGATGAATACTCTGGATCAAGAAGCGTAGAAAAAGAGTGCGATATTATTTACAGAACGATCGATATTTACAGAGAAGACCTCCGGCAATGGATAAGGTTGTCAAAAAGGGTCTTCTATAATGTTTATGCATTTCCCCTCCCCGCTTGGCTGTCGCAACTGCAAAAGATCATATGGGGAAAAGCAATAAATATTCAGCGTGCGTCAGGGTATATATTTTTAGATATTTATTTACCAAAGTTTCTTTTTTTTTTCAATAGACCAGGGTGATATTTTGCTCTCTTCGCCAGCACGGAAGAGATCCTATTATAGATGATATTTTTACTGCCACGCTAATGCTTTTGAACCGTTTCTAAAGCTTGCAGAGGGGAGTTAAGAGTTTAGTTATTTTTTAGGAAGCATTTTCCGGATTTAAGGTTCTGGGGCGTCTGGGAATACAGAGCTTTAGGGGATGTGCTGGGAAGGTTTTTTGAATCTAATATTCTGATATCTATTATTGTTTTTTTGTAAACCTCCTAACGTGACATGAATATCCGGATCGATATTAAAAATATTTATTTTTAATACATGATTTATATTTTATCAATAAACATCCTGATTTTTTTTTAAATTTGAAAACGTCTTAATGCACATAAATTTCAAAATAAGAAAACCGGAATGTTCGTATTTTTAGTCGATAGTAGTTTAATTAATGCATTTGGTAGTTTCCAGAAGTATTTTTGCTTTTTTGATGGTATTGTAGCATTTTTCTCACAGGAAGAGTCGTAAAATTTCATTCCCAGATGAGAGGAATGCATATTCTTTGACAAGTGCATAATAACAACATATCAATCAAATTTGACAGCAGATGAGCACTGTGGTGGGCATCTGTGTTACATTACATGCAATTGGTATTTTGTACTAATGAGAACAACCTGTCCATCAAATCTGATAGCAGATATTAAGTGGTATGGATAACGAGACCTCATGAAATTAACGATTGTCTGTGCGATCTTCGTAGGTGGAAACAATTACAGATGGAATATGGACTACACCATGACTAGTTGCATCGTGATTGGGATAGACCATGAACTGAGAAAATGTGTACTGTATTGAGTAGTAATGAAAGCTGACCCTCTGCTCTTAACAGATTTTCTCAAAGGAAGGTTTTTGGTGAAGAAAGGAGAGAGTTCTGCGATAAGAGTATTGTTTTTCTCTTTTTCTCTGGAGTGGCAGAACGACAAATACACTCTTTGACAAATGCACTCAAATATCACTCAAATTTGACAGCAGATAAGCAGTGTTATGGATTAATATATTACATGCAATTAGTGCTTTGTACTATTGAGAACAACCTGTCACTCAAATCTGATATCAGATAATGAGTGGTATGGTTAATGAGACCTCATAAAATTAGCGATTGTCTGTGCGATCTTCACAGGTGAAAATAATTAGAGTTGGAATATGGACTACATCATGAGTTGTTGCATCATGATTGGAATAGACCATGAGCTGAGAAAATGTCTACTGCAATGAGAAGTAAAGGAAGCTGATCCTCCCCTCTTGACGGATTTTCTTAAAAGGTTTTTGGTGAAGAAATTAGAGAGTTCTGCGATAAGAGTATTGATTTTCCTCTTTTTCTCTTAAGTGGCAGAACGGGTAGGCGTTTCCACCTATTTGCAAGTGAAGCGCTTGTGGTTTCGTGTATCACACCGTGTGATAATTAAGGTACTGCCGCAGGCCTGGTGAAATAGATACCTAAACTCGAGAACTCTGAAAATCTGTGACCTTGGAGTAAACTGCTTGGTAGTCGCAACTGCAAAAGATCATATGGGGAAAAGCAATAAATATTCAGCGTGCGTCAGGGTATATATTTTTAGATATTTATTTACCTAAGTTTTTTTTTTTTCAATAGACCAGAGTGATATTTTGCTCTCTTCGCCAGCACGGAAGAGATCCTATTATAGATGATATTTTTACTGCCACGCTAATGCTTTTGAACCGTTTCTAAAGCTTGCAGAGGGGAGTTAAGAGTTTAGTTATTTTTTAGGAAGAATTTTCCGGATTTAAGGTTCTTGGAGCGTCTGGGAATACAAAGCTTTAGGGGATGTGCTGGGAAGGTTTTTTTGAATTTAATATTATAAGTTTGCCACCTTGGAATACTGATATCTATTATTGTTTTTTTGTAAACCTCCTAACGCGACATGAATATCCTGATCGATATTAAAAATATTTATATTTTATCAATAAACATCCAGACGAAATAATATATTAGTTGAATTTCTATTTTTTTTAATTTGAAAAAGTCTTAATGCACGTAAATTTAAAAATAAGAAAACAGAAATCTTTGTAGTTTTAATCGTTACTATGTTGATGTATTTGGAAGTGTTTTTGATGATACATTTGGTAGTTTTTGCAATAATTTTGTTCCTTGATTTTACTGTAGCATTTTTCCCACGGGTAGAATTGTGGCATTTCATTCCCAATAGAGAGGAATGTATATTCTTTGACAAGTACATGATAACAACCTATCAATCAAATTTTACAGCAGATACGCAATGTGGTAGGTAGTTATATTACAAGCAATTAGTCTGGTACTAATGAGAACAACCTGCCAATCAAATCTGATAGCAGATTTTCAGTGTCATGAATAATAAGACCTCATGAAATTAGCGATTACCTGTGCGATATTACGTCTTAATGCACATGTCGGAATAATTGCAGAAGAATATGGTCTACACCATGAGTTGTTGCATCGTAATTGGTGACAGACCATGGGCTGAGAAAGTATCTACTTCAGTAAGAAGTGACCGAAGCTGACCCTGATTTTTGAAGGAAAAAGAGGGAGTTCTGCGACGAGTCGACCAGAAGTATTGTTTTCTCTTTTTTTCCTCTGAAGTAACAAAACAGGCCCGGATTTCCGCCTGTTTCCAAAATGAGCTATTTTTGGTTTCGTGTATCGCGTCGTGTAATAATTAATGTCTGCCGTAGACCTGGTAAAATAGATTCGACGTAGACTCTAGAACTCTGAAAATCTCTGATCTTGGACAGAACTGCACTTGTGAATAAAATTATCTTTAATTTTCCTTTTTTATGTAAATAGAGTTCTTTATATATATTTAATGTTTTTAAATAAAAATTAAAGTGGTACCAAGAATTTGAAAGTAGCCTCTTCTAGTATAGGCCGAAACGTTACAGTATCGGGACATGCAATATTAAAGTAATATTGTACCTCACATCAAAAATAATAAATTTAATTAATTTATTGCATGTAATTTCTGAATTTATTTAAACGAAGTACTATCCAAAACTAAAAGAAATCGTAGGTTGATATCATTCAAGGAAAAAAATACTTCCAGTTTTGACCATAGTTTTCTGCAATTAATCAAAGGAAATCAATTGATGTCATCTATTTCTGCTTTATGTTAACATTAGCATTATGACAATAAACTTAACACTTATATACATAATTTTTGATAACACCTTTAACTATCTTCTCGAATAATTTTTTTTTATTCAGACCAATGTCATAGCAAAGAATGTATTAATTTATATTATAATGTATTAGTATTTACAAACTAATTAGTTTCGCTGTCATTACTCCTTTCATAACTTCGAAACTTATCTGAGAATGTGAGTGATGCATGATAACAGTATCTAATGAAAATATTATCCTTATCAGCAAAGATTGATGGTAGCAAAATAAGTCAACTGAACATTTATATTATTATATAGAGCAAATTTTTCAAAGTTAATGAAAATGCATCAATATTAAAGAATAAACTTTTCCAAAAAACAAATGCTAGTACCCTTCAAATAAAAATGGTAAAAAAAAATTTCTTTGAAATAATATATCGAGTGAATGAAAAACACTTGTATATCTTTTTTATATAATCTCTCCATGTTTACTATCAGTTCTGCAATGTTTACCAAGTGTCTGGAGTTTTTTGGAAAACTTTCTTACTTGTTGAATCTGGCTCCTATTATGAAGTATCCAATGTATCTCTTCATTCAATAGAAATCCGTATTTGAGGTTGTTTCAACCACACTCACTTAGTGATGTTACTGTTTTTAACACTTCAACGGAATTTCCTCCATCCAATCTCTCAGCTCGATATTTTTGATCGAGCAGATAATCTTGACGAGGAGTGATGAGGAGTTATAATCATGACGAGGAACATTTTTAACTGTCACACCCTTTGTGATTTTTCAACTTCCCTCGTAGACTTGCTGTTACGTGCAAGGATCATATTGCATCATTTGGCAGCTGACTTCAATAGGTTTTATCTTCACTTGTCAAGAATATTTTTTCTCTTCATTTGACTTTTTTATATATATTTTTCCAAAGGGTGGAACTCTTTGTACTACTACTATGAAGACACTTTTTTTTTTTGGCCTTTCCTGCTAGCTACTGGATTTTTTTAGAACTACTTGCAATAATACTTCCAATTTATAGGACTGTGGAGCAAAATTTCAAAATTTTCTAAAACATTTAATGTTTTCAATTCACTAACCTCTAATTATTATCATTTAAAAAAGTGCAAGTTCATAAGAATACTCAAAACAACAATCAAAAAGAATCGTTTTATCGGTTGAATCGCTTATAAATAGAGTTTTGTCCCAGTTTACCGATTGAAATAAACCTGAAAACGCAGCCATATTCACTAACAAAGTTACCTTTCTTTTCAATGAGTCCAAACTAGAGAATGAGGACTTTCCACGTTATCTCTGGCTGTGGTTTCGTTTGATTTATCACTCTACGGACGTTTTGTGCATACTTTAGGCTAATAAGACCAGTACCTACAGTTTGAAGTGGATTCCAAACCACTAACAAACATCCATGTCACAGCCAGGATTCGAATCTGAAGCCTGTGGTATCAAAGGCCAGAACGCTAGCCAATTGACCATCAGGCTGCTTCTGGGTGTGAGTAACAGCTGGTCGTAAATGGGATCCGTAAAATGTTTTTTGATGTGCGTTAAGAACGAACTCTCGCCTGTAGCGAGGTCGAGCCTCATGACACACATGAAGGGTTGTGAAAAACAGGTTTATAACTGGTTAGCAAATCTGCTTCAATCGTTCTCAATCATATAACACCCTTTGTGGTTTCTTGACTTCCCTTTTGCTGCTGGGGGAAGGATTACATTGCACTATCATTCGGGCACTAACTTTAATAGGTTTTACATCTTCACTTGCCAAGATTCTTATAGACGAGAATCTTATAATCAAGAATATTATAATACCTAGACAACCTGGCTTCGAGGGTCTCCGTCTGTCCTCGAGACATTCCATGTTATCTCTGGCTGTGAGTGACAGTTAGTCGTAAATGTGTCCGCGAGATTCTCTTTGATGTGCGAAAAAATTCTACTCTGGACGGAGCTGGGTTGAGTCTCATGGCACACACAGAGGGTTGTGAAAAACCTGCTTATAATTGGTTAGCTAATCTGGCTCTATCGTTTTCTTCTCTCGTTTGGACGAGCTTTTACACACTCTTTGCGACACTATTTTCTCTCACATTCTAACCAGTTTTTCAAAGCCATTTTATTTAAATAATTTAGTTTTCCCTTAAAAAAATTATTTAATTTCATATCAATCTCTTCTCTTGAAGTTAGCAAAGTCCTCCCAAATTATTCAGTAATTTTCTAAAATAATGGTAGCTTGTTGGAGAAAAGTCATAATAATATGATGAGAAAAGCATAATTTCCTTGTCAAATTGTTTTAGGGATACTTAATCACTCTAGCTGTGTAAGGTATGACATTGTCATTCTGCAGGAGTACTTCTATTATGCTTATCAACGATCCAGCAAAAATCCATTTAAGCATCTTAATTGATGGTAGTAAATGTCAGCGGTTATTGTTTGAATGTCACATAATAACTCATAATGAACAATTCCTTTCATATCCCACTACATATTTAAAGAATACCTTCTTTGAAAGCAGATCACTTCAAGGCCATTGGATAAGTTCTGAATTAGGACTAAATTATCATCTTTTTCATTTAACATAAGGATAGGGCTAATGATTTGCCATAGATCATTAGCTCTATGTCAAATCAAAATAACTGTCAGTTGCTATGGTCTTGCGATATCTCCCAATTGCTGTCGTTATGTCTCATAATTATCTTTCTAAAAAACGGACAGAACTCTCGTTACAACTTACACTACAAACATTTTTGTTTAAAAAGTGTATGAAAAGAAAAATGCATATAGAAAATCAGCTGCATTCTGGAAATTTAATTAACTGTCATATAAAATGAAAAAAACTTCGCTAATGATTCAAAGAATAAGAATAAATTAATGAATCGAATTAATGAATAAATAAATGAATGAATGAAAAGTTTTATTTATTTTTATATAATGATTAAATTGATAACATAATAGCATCATATAACTGAGAATTGTCACTTTATTAATTCCCATAATTATGTAAAATGTCCCTGTGTAATTCCAATCTCAAATAATACATACATATATCTAAGCATTCATTGCAATATAATTTTAAACCTTTATTCTTGGAATTTTAAACCTTTATTCTTGATACTTATTAATGATTTTTTAATAATCAAATTATACTCTTTTTAGGCTACAATATTAAATGTTAAATTTTAACATTATATTGAATTACACTCAATTTGAAAAGAATTTTTTTATTTAACTTAGTCAATTCCTCATTGTAGTAAAGCCATCTTAAATTTAGATCGGCATTCTGGACATAATACCATGTATAAAGTAACCTAACACATTTTTTTTAAGTTTATGTTCTTATGCAATATTGTTATTATATGTTTTATCATAAAAGCTTTTTCTCTAATTAATATTATATTATTTGGTGTATTATTCAGCATTTAATTTCTTTTTAAAAATTTGCAACTGAATAAAAATTATTTAAAAAAACGAAGTAAATTTACTTTGCTTGATTTAATAAATAATATAATGAATAACGCATTTAAACAAAGGACATACAATTAAAGGAATGTAACGGTAATATTGAATGAAGCCCGAATGGCCCTATGTAAACGTGCGCAGCTAATGTGCAGGAGGGCCGAAGTTCGAATCCGAAGTCGGCATTGTTGTAGTCACTGCTTTCAGGTACAAGGAAACTTCAGGGCGATTGTAAGAATCCGTGTGAAGTTCACATCAATAGTTGGGCTGCCTGAAGGAAGTTTTTCACTTTTTTTCTCATATGATGCAAATGCTTGGCAGTTATTATTAAAATATCCTTCCCGTGAGCCACTGTTCACTGTCACTCCCACTCATCCCCCATTGCTGGGTGGTTTGGGGAATACCCAAGTGCAGCAGGAGGGCCACCAATGTTCAATGAAGAATAATAAATGAACATTTAAAAATTAGCATGCTTCCTTTTCATTCAGTATGAATTTTACGATTAAATTGTTACAGAAATAGGCATGAATAAATACAAAAATTACATAAAATTTGTATTGAATGGGTTCTTGAGTTGAAAAGGTTCTAACAAATCGATGGTAGCGCATAAGCGTTCTGATGGTCAATTGGGTAGCGCTTTGGCCTTTGGTACTGCATGCTTTTCAGGTTCGAATCCTGGCTGTGGCTTGGATGTTTTTTAGTGTTTCGAAAGCCTCGTTAAACTATACACTCAAGAGCCAAAACGTTATGACCACCTGTCAATAACGAGTTGGCCCACCTTTGGTGCTTCAACCCGCCTTGGCATGGATTAATATCACCACTTAATACCAGTTAAATACCACTTCCACCTGATCACGTGCCTTCCACGTCATCCAGGCGAGTTCATTGCAAAATGTAGGGGTGGTCATAATGTTTTGGCTCTTGAGTGTATATTGCTGACTATTTATTCCAAATTGTGCAAAAAATGGCCGTAAAGTGACGAACTACACTAAAACACAGAGACCTAATGATTAAATAGTACTGATTTAAAGTTTAATGAAATATATTTTATTTTAAATGCAAATGAAATATTTGCACAGAATTTAAAATTATTCCATTAAGTATTATAACAGAAAACTTACAAAGACATAAATAAGAAAACTTAAAGCAGACATATTAGTTATAATTTTTGTGATATCCTTGTAAATTATTTGCTACACTCCAAAACTCTCTGAATGGCAGATTGGTTGAATTTTATTAAACAATAATATAAAATAAATTTAGCTAGTTCAAAATTTCAATCAGTAAAAAAAAAAAAATAAAATAATATTGTTTAAATAAACATCAATAGCGTATTTAAATTCTGATGAATTTTTCAAAAGAATTACAATTATATAATTATTTGCAGAGAAAGAATTTTCAGCTAACTTAACAATACCTGCATAACTATTTGTTTGATCTAGCCTTAAAATTATTCTATGAATAATAATCAATATTTAAAAATACATATTTCATGTTTTAAGCAATTTATTAACTTCGCAATATCGTGCTGTAATACTGTGCACATAACTAAAAATAGTTAATCAACCATTGTGTACAGACAATTTCGCAGAACAAAATTAACTTGGACTCTTAAATCAATAGCGTATTCCCCAAATATTAACCAAAACTTTTACGAAACAAACTTCTTGTTTCAAGTGATTTTAACTCTAACTTGACCCGTCTCGCGCAGTTGTTAATACGCTTCAAAGAATTAATAACGAGTAAAATTTGAGTTGAAATTAAAATATTCCATCTGGAATATATGTATTAACAGTAAAATGCTTCCACAACCGCCATGAATAATTTCTTATTATTAACGACAAACAATATCTTTAAAGTCTGTTCACTTTCAAGTACTTGTAGTTTAATCAAACATGTCCTCACATACTCTCATTTCCAATATAAGGGCAACAAACACGTCCTCCAAAATTCGTCCTAGGCTAGCGTTTCTTTTATAATAACGTTTTCCAAGAATCTTTAAAACTTTTGTAAGATAGAAAACTTTCCCTTTTCCTCTCAGTATAATAATTGCCATTATTACGGTACCTCTTTTCTAAATGAACAGCGCTGTTATGAGCTTTTCTTGGGCGAAGGCAGAGGGATTGGCTTTTATTACGTATTGACAAAAGCTATATTAAGAGTATCTCTTTCCCCCCTACCACCATCACACACACACATACTTTTCTTTGCGATTAAGGTATCTCTTATCTTTGATAAAGAGTGATGGAGCTCAAAATATATATCGTGGAAATTGTTTGTTTTTCTTCCTAGTAAAAAGGGAAAAAAAAAAAGAATAGGAAAAAGAAAACGATGGCTTCGATATAGCTGTCGAACAGTGAAAAATAAACAGTAGGGGAAGAGAAGAGTCAAGGTGAGTTTTTATGAAAGTTTTGTTGCACTAAGAGCAAGTTTCTCTTGGAGACTTTTTTTATTTATCTTTTTTTAACAGTGGAGTGTATAAAATGCTATGAATAAAAGAGGTTTTCGTAACTATTATTATGAAAAACGTTACAGTTGCAATGAAATGAATAGATTCTTACCAATAAATTAAATCGAGATAGTGTTTTCACTCGTTTAAGTTATGAGGATCTCATTATATATATTTTTTAAATCCTATACTCGAATTATTTTATTTTAAGTAGAAATATAAAAAAGAAATATTAGAAATTGTCATAACAATAAAGCAAACAAAAAACATTTTCGTCTAATTAATAAAAGAATAAAATTTACGGAATACCCATTTTTTTTTTTTATGTTGAAAACGGTGATTAAGGATATGTTACTTTAAGCTTTTTTCAATATGCTTTGTATACTGGAGACATTTACTTTACTATTTGGAGACGAAGCTATTTAGATGGTCTTCCTAGAAACTAACTATTAAACAGAGAGTTGGCTTCTGTTTTCATTCCTTGTATTTTTCATTTATGGATTTCAAAGTGTCTATAATTATGAGCACCTTCGTAACTTATAGTTTTCAATTCTTATGATTTGGAAATTTATTTATTTATTTTTTTTCTCATTTCACAGTTTAGAGAAATTACATCTGATAATTAAAGGGGCACAAGAGAAACTTTGACCACAAGTGGGTTACGAAAGAAAAGGGTGATATTTGAATCTGAATGGGTTAATACCAGTGATTGCAGTAGTACAGCAAAAGAATATGCTGAAAAATGCAATATTCTACCGCCATTCCTCAGCAGTGACCACAGAAGTAGACTATATAAAATTATTATGTGCTGATAGAAAATATACAGGGTTTTTCGAAAATTGAAGCAAAACTGGAAAATTACGATTACATCGTCAAATATGAGTAAATTTTCATAAATATTAAGCAATATACTTCAAAAATAAAGTTACAGCGTAACAATAAATGCAAATCAGTGGAAGTGATGTCTTTTAATGACACTAGACATTTTTAAAAATAGGCTTTGAGCATTTCTAAGAGCAGTATCAATTTCTAGAAGTAGTATCAGTTTTTATAACCGATGAAGACTTAGAGCTGATAGTAGCTCAGATTACTGTTATTTGCAGTTAACTTCAAATAAATACAGATCAGTTAAATCGTAATCTTAATCTAATCAGTAAAGTCTACCTCGGATCTTCTTTTCTAACATCCATTGGAAAGCTAATAGCCAAATTAACAATGTGTAAATAAGTTCACCAAAGAGCATTGTAGGGCCAGCATTGTGTTTACCCTAACACCATGCCTCTGAAAAGAAAGATTTAATCGGCTCATGCACTTCGCAAGGTGGGTAACCGTGTGGGGGGAGAAACCGTGAATTTACCATCATCCCAATCAGTGCGCATGTCTAAGTATGTCTCTGAATGGTCACACTGACCTGTAAATCCTTACAAGAGGTACTATTTTATTGCTCAGTAATTTCGGGACGACTTTCTTAATCCATTTCCTTGTCCTTAAGTAGGTACAGTTTGTGACTTCTACAGTTCTTATAACAGGAACTCTACAACATAATTAGTCTATACTGGAGTCCAGTTCCAGATGGTGCAGTCTGTTTTCATTTATATGCTACTAAAATACAGCATGTGGCCATGTTAAGTAGAAATAAATTACAATTTAATCACTCGAATTTAAGCTGGCAACTTCCTCATAACTTTCCAACAAAAAATATTATTTCTTAGCATTTTCAGTTTACCTAATAAATAAGTTCTTGAGGTTACTTCAATAAATAAACCTTTTATACCCAGCCATTCCAAAAACATCAACTACAACTAATACACCGAAATAGCCATGTGGTCATTACGAGCCCTTAAAAAATTCAAGCACTGTTTTTTTTTTCTTCGACTGCCTTTGAAGCAATCTGAATCAAGTCCACCTATTGCGAATCATTGATTTAACCATTACCAGAACTCCCTCGAGGTAAAAAGTGTTCTTTTTTGCCTGTCTCAAAGTTAAAAGAAATCATCGAGAATTCGAATATACCCAGTTCTTGTTCGCTGTACTGAACTTTTTCAAAGGTAATAAGTTGAACATATATTTCCTAACCCTGCATTTTTCACGTCAAAAATGATATAACGATTAAAATAAGATGGTAAAATGTAAAAATAGGACAAAAAAATGTTCATGAATGGCATTCGAAATTATGCTGGTTATAAAACTCGTTTATCACGTTTTATTAAAAAAGTTTGATTTTGCCTTATATCGATGCATAATACTACCGGTTACAGGTTGAGTATATTATATTGCCAAACATTTTTCATTCTAAAAGGCTTATAAAGTTGTAAAATAGCATAACTAAAAATTTTGAAAGATTTTTTTTAGAGTGACTAATGTACTTTTACTAACAAAGCTTCTGAATAATATTTTTAATTACATAAAATTATTAATTACATTACATTAATTTCATGAATTAATTCATAACTAAAATTATTCAATAATTTCAATTTATTTAATTTTAAATTCAATAATTCAATTGTTCATAACTAATTGAAGAATTTTGGTTTACAAAGAACTTATATCTAGTGTATTACTGGATTTTTCGCAAATAGTTATGATTTTATTTTTATTTCAGTTAAATAAAGTTTCAATATTTCATTTCAAGATTCATTGTAGTTCTGCATACATTCAAAACACTTTAAAAATAAAAATATCCAAAAAAATCCAATTTATATAGCATTAATATTAAAGTTACGTTATAAATAACACTTATTTTTTATGATTAATTTTAGCTTACAATGAGATATTTATAAGCAAAAAGTAGCGCAAATATATTTGATTGATTATTATTTATATACTAAATTAATTCATTAATGTATCCTATATGTAGCAATACACACCCACGCTTCTCAGTTGCTACAGTTTTTTCCATTATCATTGGTCAGTGATATAAACATAAACTTACTTTCTAAATAAATTCTGGATGGTCATAACTGAATTGACACTACTTAGAGCCATATAACCACCAGAGTGACAGTGCATCTTATAAGAGAGTTACAAGCACATCGAATTTTCATTCACTAGTCACCGAATTCACTAGTCACCGATAAGGGGAACAATGGCAATTTGTAATTCCTTACACATATAATGAACATGCTGATGATTTTCAGTGACAAAATGAAACTGAAAAATACATTATATTTAAGATTTGGAACTCCATATTCAGCTTATCTACAGCTTTTGTAAACAGGAATTGTATATTATGCATAGTATTTTCTGCAGCTAATCGCAACATGTCTGATGGTATGTTTATTAAAGTTAATGAATTAAAGTATTCTTTAGGTTTTTAACTTTGAACTACACAAATTCAATAGATTAGTTCTTAGAGTCGAATGAGACATCCCCAAAACCCAAAATCGCATGCGAAGATTTATATTAGTTTGGTTCTTTTAGTTTGAAAAGAGTGATGCTCACCTCTGTCAGCACCTTTTGCAACTATTTACTTTCGCAGAGTCCTCCATTGCATAAGTCCAAATACCAAATTTTGTGCCTTTCCCCACTTGTTAGATCGAGGTGCTAATGGATCTCGATAATGTCAATTTAATATCAGACAATCTGTGTACTATATATATATATATATGTATATATTATATGCGTGTGTGTTTGTGGGTGTGTTATGTTAAGTTAATCATTTGCCCCTAAAACGGCAGACATGTAACAGATGCAGATTTACACGAAGGTTGGCTTGATATAATGTTCTCCTGTAATTTCGAACAGACTCTCCAAGGATGGTACCTGGAGATTCCGAATTCTCCTCCCCCATCCTACAGATTCATCATGGCTATCACTGGCATAATTCGAAAGCTTTCAGTTCGGCACCGCTTGTCAAAGTTTCAACCAAATACCTTTGGTTCGGAAACCTATCACGATATCCACTAAATCACTTTAGCTCCTAGTACATAATATTTCACATGTAATTCATGTGTAATAATTTTTACAGATCATCACTATTAATTAATATTTGCTTTTTGTAATAACGATCTATGCTTTTCTTTTTCCTTCAGGAATTTTTAGTTAGGGTTTCTCGTAGTATTTAGATTTAAATATTTTCAATGGCCTGATGGTAGAGTGACTATTGGTCTGGCACCTGGTGCCATAAATGTTTGTAGTGGTTCGGAATTCACTTTAAGCCGTAGGTCCGGTCTAATATATAAGCATTGTACATAGGGCTGACAACCCTTTCCGGTAAAAAGTCAACGTCACAGAGTCAAGTCAGACTGCTGCCTACGAGTGCTATACCACAATAGAAGCTGCCCCTCATTCCATGATCTTGGATTTGGTCTAGATATTGATGTCTATCAAGTGGTATATAAAACAAAAAACAATTTTAATAAAAGTGCTTTATTTTTCCATGTTGTTTTTTTTCAAAAACTATTATGTACGATACATTAATAATTCACTGTGCAATTTTTTTTATCATTTACTGATAATCTTAGAATACAGCGATATAAATGATTTAACAAATTCAAAATACCTCCTTCCATAAATTATTATTTTTTTAATAGTATAATACGATAACATTTTGATATTTTATTCAGCAAAAAATCAAATATCCCCCTGCGAAGTAAAAATAGAATACATAACAACATAATATAAGATTTATTTGCCAAACAAACTCATACATGTCATATCAAATGAACACAAAAAGCAAAACGAAACCCTCGTTCTTCAACAAGAATCACTTACAATGTCAACCACAACACACATTATTTAGTTACAAAGAATGCTTTTTTTATATCTGCCACTGCCTGTTATTATCCCTCATACCGGATTCAGCAACGTATTACTTTTGACATTCGCTCTGTTTCTATGGGCTTATGTCCCCAAGTTTCTATGGGAAAACAACCGGATGTTGCATGCATATGACAGGGACAAGTCGATAGCAGCAAAAATTGGCAAATCGTTTCTGAGTGGGATATGGGTGTACACAAAAACACTTTTTTTCTGAGAAGCAGTATCGCATGTCAACATCTTCCTGGGAAACAGCTCTGTTTCGACTTTTCGCAAAACAGGAATTCTTATTTGTTCAACTTTCGATATACAAGGGCACAGGGGTGGAAAAATATTTTTCTCAAAGTGCCATCTTTCTTTTCATTGATATTTAGAATTGAACATAAACACGAAATATATTCGCGGAAATATGTTCAAGATGCTGGATCAAAAGATTGGAGACTTCATTTTAGTAGTTAGGAATAAAAACTGAATTTAAATAAAGTCGTTATAATGGCAAACAAAATTTTTTAATTTAATAAAAAAAAAGGTGAATTTTTGCTGTAAAATATTTAAAAGTGTATTATAAAATATAAAAAAATATTATAAAATATACCGTTAGATAAAATATTATTATAAAATAAAAAAATATTATATAATATACCTTCATATAAAATCTTATTATAAAAAAAAAAATGTTATTATAAAATACACCTTTATATAAAATATTATTACAAAATAAAAAAAAAATATTCTATAACATACTTTTATAAAAGTATCATTACAAAATCATTTATTATAAAATGTACCTTTATTAGAAATGCACCTATTTTTTCAAAAAAAAGGTGTCTTTTTACTATCCCATTGTAAATTTTGAAAAATGTCTTCAATATAAGAAATGTGTTTAATGAGAAAAAATGAAAACAAAATATTTTTCAGATATTTTTCAAACAAAATATTCTAAAAAATGCTTACATTTGAATTTAAAATGAAATAATAGTAATTATTTAAATAAACATTTTTTTCGATTTTTTAAATATTTTATTGATATTCTATCAATAATATCAAAATAACATTAAAACTATACAACTCAAAAATAATATATGCTTTACATAGCACAGATATGGCAAAATGAAAATTTAAAATTTTAATATGATATTTATTCAGTAAGTAAATAAAAGTGGGGTTGATGAATGAAAATTAACCTATGAATTAATTAATGTTTGAACTTTAATTCTACTTTATGCAGTCACGAAATTAAACAATTATATCTTACATTTGCAAAAATTAAAATAGTTCAACTTATTCTAAATACAATGTTAATGCATTTATGATTTTTAAATATTTTTTTTTATCAAAATAAATTGTTAAGCATTTTAATGAACATAAAATGTAAGCAATAATTTTTCAAAGTGTTTACTATTCTTATTTAACTTAAGCAGCTCAGCTACTTAAATACTAAAGTATTTTTAAATGACACTAAAACATTGTTTAAGTTGAAAATTTTCTCTTTTTTTGTAACCGTTCAAATTGTAACCGTGCTTCCTCCAACGCATTGCAAGAGAGCCTCCCTGTGGCATTCGGGAGAAATGGTAAGTGTTGTTGTTGTTGTTTCTTATCCCACTTGGCTGGCCAAGCCCACGAGCCCATACGTACTCATGATTGAAGGGGAAGGAAGCAGCTTCTGTTGTGATGGAGCACCCGTAGGTAGAAGTCTGACTTTGGCTCCGTCACGCTCTTACAGTCATAAGAGACTAAGAACTACGGCTTAAAGTGGATTCTGAACCACTACAAACATCCATGGCACCGTCGGGATTCGAACCCGAAACCTGTGGCACCGAGCACCAGAGCGCTAGACACTCGGCCATTCAGGTCCCACATTTGTGAATGCCAACGGCACGTGGTGTTCCCAGGTGGTCACCCACCCAAGTACTGGCCGCTCCCAATGATGCTTAACTTCGGTGATCTAACAAGAACCGGTACATTCAGCATGGTATGGCCGTTGGCGAAATGGTAAGTAGTACATACAATGGTAACTTAGTACAGAACAATTAGCGCTTATATTGAGAAATGTTTAGTTTTAATCTCTCATCCCGAAAGAAAATATATTTAGTATAATCCTGTGCATTAGTTAGCCTACAGACTCTCACCCAGAGAGGTAGTATATTCAGCGCAAACCTAAATATCGGAATTTCGGCTTAGAAATGGAATCCTTCCACAAATCTAGGATAATCAGTCTTTAAATGAGTTAAATATTCTGTATCTCTAATTGTATGTACGTGGTGTTTGTGCGCGTGTAAATAAAGCTGTGTCTTTTCAAACCTGTGTCTTAAGTAACAACCCAAACACACCCAGTTACAATCCAGCTGCACAACGGACGGCACTACAAAATGAAATCTGACATTCTATACTAATTATTGGAACTTTATTATTCTGATTCTCAATTTACTAAGAAGTATGAGCTGTCTATTTTGACATGACTGATAGTGTAGTAAAGATATTATCATGAGAGGTAAAAGTCGTTATAATCCTCTGTCATAAGTGGCAAATATCGACTTATTCATGTCACCAATTAATAGAACCGCAGACATCGAAGGCATCAAGGTATCAGGGATCAGAACAAAAAGGTTATCAAGAAAAAGTGTAGAGATAATTTTATTTCTGCCTCCTAACAAAGTTCATTCATTCTCTCTGTGACTATATATATACAGGTTATCCCAAAATTTATGTAAGATTTGAATTCCTAAACATCCTAAATTGTCTGGAATATCTGGTAATGAAAGAGCTCGCTTTCTTTAAAATGCATCTTTTGGCTTGGTGTTCGGGAGAGGGGGAGTGAGTATACCAAATTGTTTTCTAAAGCAAATCTTCTCGTACCCTTTGTTAAAAGCATTACTCCTTGATTGAATTTTGGGACACCCTATATGTAAATCTTTACGTTCTAAAATGAAGAGGTCTTAGTATGTAAGAAAGATATCTCTGAAATTTATTTACTAGTTTGCAATCAATTGTCAATATTTGTATTATATTTGTTCACGCATTTCGGGATCATGAAGGGATATATTTTGCAAAAACGGCTATAAATGGGTATTCACTCTTTCAAGTTAGTGAAACAAATTTGTTTAAAAATAACAACAAATGTGTTTCACAATAACAACAAATGTTCTTCACAATAACTACAAATGTTCTTCCCAATAACAACAAATGTTCTTCCCAATAACAACAAATGTGCTTAACAATAACAACAAATGTGAATAACAACAAATGTGATTGGCAACCATTCTTAAATGCACTTGGCGTCATGTGACATTATACATTTCTATGTAAAAACATAATATCGTCAATGAACTTTACAAATGTTCATTCTCAACCAATAAATATGTTTCGCACAGAACATTGATTTAATTACTTACAATCATTAAGTTCCATTGGAATTTTTCACTCATGAAAATTTTTTATTAGCTTAAACTAGTTCAATGGCCCTGTAAAATAAATTTTTGAAAGAAATTGACGAATGCCTTGAAAATGATTCAAATCTGACGGATTAGCTGACTTTTTTATTCCTTATGACAAGATCATTTCGGTACCACCTTTGTCTAAATTGGCGTGTCATAATTGGTACTATTCTGTAGTCGGTCTTATTTATTCTTACATGGAACAACCCAGTTACAGAAAATAGAATATTAGTTCTCATTCGATTGCAAAAGAAAAAAACAAAATATTTTAATACTAGCTCACTTTAAATCAATCATATCGTTCGTTATCCTCAAATCGGTAAATATTATGATGATAGCGAACTGCTAACTTCCATATGAGCTCCAGCAGACGAATGTGAAACTCGTGCATTTAAAAATAATCTCAATCGCAAGTGTGAAACATCTAATAATGATTAAAAATAAAAAAATATGTAAATTCAAGTAGTAAAGCCTGCAGGAACCAAATACGAAATTGAGAATGATTTTTGAATACCTAAAAGGAGGAATGATAACATAAAGATGAATTTCATAAAGATGATCATTCCTTATTCTTATATACAATATTTGGAAATAACCGAAAAGAGTTTTAAAGAAAGACAGATAACGTGATTAAAAAAATTTAAGAAAGATTCGATAGGTAAAAAGAAAAAGATTGAAAAAAATTATTGTGAATAATTGGTAATAAAAAAAATTGGAAATATTGGTAGCGTGAACAATAAAAAGAATTATTTAATTGTTTATTAAAAATATTTTATTAGAATTTTTCAGTATTTTTTTCTATATATCAGATAAAACACTAATAAATTCAAGGAAAAAAGATTGGTTTCTAAATTTTACAGTCGGCAAATGTTATATATTTATATATATATAATCCCCTTTGGGTCTGGACTTGAGTAGTCCCACTGTAGTTCATGCAAGTCGTAAGAAGCGACTAAAATGGGTACCCAGTGTCCGTGGGTATAACTGGGTGAGGTAAAGATTCATAGATGATATAGATGATGTCGGTATAGATGTTATTGTAGTCCGACTGGTATAAGAAACAATAACTTATAAACATATATATGCTATATCTTATATTATTGCCTTGCTTGGCATGTATCTTTTGTTATCTTTATTTATATAAATTCAGTTATACAAATTCTAGGAATCAAGACTAAAGGAAAATTTACTGTGACTACTTCTGAAAAGTTTGTTTACATCTAATTTGTTATTGAAATATACCAAGCTGGATTTCATTGGTTTCTTTGCGGAATATAAGCTTTTAAGCAATGCAAAAACAAATTTAATTTCAAAAGAACTTTACTAAATCATTAAGTTTTTAAGAAGAAACAATACGTCCTGTCCGAATCATTAGCTAACGGGGTGGTGCAGATAAGAAAAATGTCTTTATGCCATGAAGCTCTTGGAGATATTTTATTAAGTTCATTAAATGATGATTTTTTAGATACTACTTTTGGCTATATCGTGCCAAACTGCACACTTTCTAAAAGAATCGTTTAATATTCTTTTGCTAATTGTTTCTAGAAGCATCACCAAATTTGTTATAAAGATTACTAAATTTGTAGATGAACTGGAGAAGCTTTTATTCATTTGTCTCAAAATGGCCTGGTGGCGTAATTTTGCAAAACTTTCTTTTTTTGATAATTTAACAATTTTTTTACAAATTGAATTAATTTACCAATTTAAGAATTAATATTAATTTACATATTTAGAGAAAAAAATCTGTTATCTATAATAATATTTCATTAAGGAAAAAATATTCTGATTTGAAATCAAGTTTACTTCATATTAAGTCCATTTAACTAATTGCATAAAACATGACTTCGTGGACACTAAAAACTGTAATAAAAATGGTTGATTAAGCTTTGGAATATAAAACATTTAATGTTTCACCTCCATGAAGGGCAGAAGAAACCTTAAAAGTGTAACGCGCTAACAGAAACAAATTGTTAGTTTCCTCCAAAGGCCATTACATCATTTTATGTAGAATTTTACGTATTTCACCCAAAAACATTAAAAGTTTTATGCACTCCCTAAACCTGACTTTTTTGTGCTCTGAGTCAGCACTTAATTTTTTAACTCATTTTTCTTCTCTTATAGTTAATTGCATGAGTATTTTTGTTAAGTAATAGAAATCTAGTTAACTAAATATAACTGTTTTGCATTTAAGCAAATATACTATTGTGCCCAAAAAGTAAGACCAATTATTTTTTTTCCAAAAACTCTATATTTATTCTTCCAGATTTATTATTACTCTATATTTATTCTTCCTTTTTTTCCAATCCTCAATGCATGCTAAAAAGTCATCTGTAGGGATGGCCTTCAAAGCGCGAGCCGATTCACATCTCTTCATTCGACTCCAAATGGTGTCCGCGGAGTGGTCTTTTGAGTTTAGGGAACAGCCAGAAGTCACACAGTGTAAATACGGTGGTTGTGGGTGTTGTTCGTTTTTGGCGAAAAAATCACGAAGAATCATTGCAGTGTGAGCTGACGCATTCAGAGTTTTCGGTACCAATCGAAACGCGGTACCAATTGACGCGTTTGAGACCCAAAATGGAATTGACCGATCCTTTTGAAATTCCAACATTATCAGCAAGGTCTCTAATTGTAAGTCTATGGTTTGCAAGCACCAAATCAGTAAAAATATAATAAATCAGTAATCAGTATCAATAATTTTGTGGATGTGAGCTTCGTCTGCTGAGGTTGAGGGTCGACCAGAGGGCTCTTGGTCTTCAAAGCATTCTCTGTCTTCTTTGAACTATTTATACTACTTGTAAACATTTCTTTCCGATATAGGAATGCTCACCGAATGCCTTCTGCAGCATTCTATACGTTTTCGCAAAAAAAAAAAATTTAATGCGAGTTCTTTGCTCAATTAATTCAGACATTTTGAAAATCGCGAGAAAGCACAAATTCAAGCATAACTCAAACAAAAATGGATATTTTGAGGTACAAAATTTCACACAGATGTCAAGGACAGTTCCAGCAAACTAAAATAGAAAAAAAAATTGCAATTCCATAAGTCCCGGAAAATTTAAATTTTAAATTGCTCTTACTTTTTGGACATAATAGCATATAATGAGGTTGAATAAACTTCTGTTTATTTTAAATTCTGGAATTGAATTAATAAATTTTCTAAAATTGTATTAAAATCTCATGACTGTATTACTTAATAGGTACAAGTTGGTTTTCAAAATCAAGGCAGAAGCGGAAGTTCCTGGGTCTATCCAATAGAAAGGGTATGATAGATATGTAGATATGTAAATCCTTCCATTGATATCTATTCCTGAGGATGTTCTTTCCGGACTTTGGTGGCATCTGGACATAATATAGTAGCCTATTCCCTCATAATAAACCATCGGTAACTTTAAATCTACTATTTTTCTGAGTATGTAGAGATAAATAATCCATACCAAAATTCAGGATATTTTGTAGAACAGAAGAATTTGTTAGAAGAATTAATTGAAGAACTAACAATTTTGCAAAGTTTCCTTTTAACAATTCTTTTAAGATTTATACTTTTTTCATTATTTATGCATAATTAAATTTCTGTTGCACACTGAGTACCATTTTTACCATGTACCATGTTTACTGAGTACCATTTTTAACAAATAATAATCATGATTATATAAATGAGAATCATTTATGCAAATATTGGTGGCTTCTACGAAACTCTTTAAAACAATTTCTATGAAAAGATGGTAGTTTACATTTTGAAATTCTATTTAATGTAATGTACTAAATTAATTCTAAAATTCTAAAAAAAAAGGAGGCAGAAGAGAAAATTCCCGTATCTATCAAATTGAAAGGGTAGATATGTAGATCCAGCCAACGGCCATACCATGCTGAATATACCGGTTATATACCTATGCTGAATATATCTCGTTAGATCACCGAAGTCAAGCATCATTGGGCACGGTCAGTACTTGGGTGGGTGACCACCTGGGAACACCGCGTGCCGTTGGCATTCACAAATTTGGGACCTGAATGGCCGAGTGTCTAGCGCTCTGGCGCTCGGCGGTGCCATGGATGTTTGTAGTGGTTCGGAATCCACTTTAAGCCATAGGTCCCGGTCTCCCATGACTGTAAGAGCGTCACGGAGCCAAAGTCAGACTTCTACCTACGGGTTCTCCATCACAATAGAAGTTGCTTCCTTCCCCTTCAATCATGAGTACGATGGGCTCGTGGGCTTGGCCAGCCAAGTGGGATAAGAAACAACAACAACAGATATGTAAATCCTTTCATTGGAAAGGGCTGATTGGAAAGGCCAGAAGCTGTTCTTTCCGTACTTGGTGGCATTTGGCATAGTATAGTATCCTTTTCCCTCATAGTAAACCATTGGTAACTCTAAACCTGCAACTTATCTGCGGGTGTAGAGATAAATAACGCAAGCCATAATTCATGATATTTTGTAACAGTGCAATTAAAGAACTAGCAATTTTGTGATGTCTACTTTTAACAATTATTTTAAGATTTATATTTATATTCTTCTTCTTATTATTATTGTTTGTGTATAATTATATTTCTGTAGTTCACGTCTGTTTACTTAGTACCATTTTTAACAACAAATAATAACTATGTTTATATAAATGAGAACCATTTATGCAAATATTGGCGACTTCTAAGACACTCATTAAAACAATTTATAAGGAAAGATGGAAGTCTATATTTGAAATTCTATGTAAAGTTTTCCATAACTTAATGTTTAATAATGCAATCAGATTTTGTACCACCAAGAATATATTTTTATCAAAGATTCCTTGGAAATACAATAAAATCTATGAACATGAAAAACCGGTAGACTTCAGTTAAATGCGTATTTTCACTTTTTCGCGCTAGTCATAACAATGATAAACGTCATCTTTATCGTTTGTAACTTAGATATAATCCAGTAGGTCAAAATTATTTCTTAGGATGGCAGGAATGATGTCTGCAGATTTACAAGAGTAATTTGATTGCATTAACAGATACAGAAAAGAGACACAGTTCGAGAAATCCCAGACATTCTTGTAGTCGCTGCTTTCAAAACTAGGATAGTTCATGGCGCTTATGTAATGTAAATGTATGTAAAGCACCTCTCATTAACAGTCAACCGGTCTGGGGGAGTTTTTCAGGTTTTCTCCTATATAACACACTAATGCGGGGCCTGAATGGCCGAGTGGCGAGCGCTCTGGCGCTCGGTACCACAGGTTTCGGGTTCGAGTCCCAGCGGTGCCATGGATATTTGTAGGGGTTTGGAATCCACTTTAAACTGTAGATCCCGGTTTAATAGGATCGTAGAGCTATGCGGGGACATTGTTAAGGCTCGTTCCCACCGAGGCGAGAGACGTGAAGATGCAAGAGGCAAGCGACCAAATTTTTTCGACCCCTTCACAGCGAAACGTCAGAAATAGCATTACGCATAGTGAAAAACCGCTTGGAGTTGAAAGTTGGGCTACTCCACGCGGCGAACTGCAAACCGGTTTCAGACGACCGCGGTGAGGTCAAATTTTGGTCGCTTGCATCTTGTCGCCTTGGTGAGCACGAGCCTTTACTCCTTGTCCGGGGCTTATCTTCAAGTTATACGCGCCCCCTGGGTAATGCAAAGTGAGTAACGTCTGAGCAGCGCTTGCCTTAAGGCATCCAAGACCATGCTGTTTGCCAGCTGCATTAGAAAGAAAAAACACACTAATGCTGGGCAGTTCCCCCTAAAAGTTATTGCGGAAGGCATTGTCGACATTCGTCAGTGAGCTGTTCGTGGTATAAATGCATACCACTGCTGTTCCATTCTCACCTAATAGGGGGCAACATCGCCCTAGGAGAAGGGGGTGAGAAAGACAGTAGAACTGTGAAAGGCCAAAAGTGATCGCGATTTAAAGATATATATATACAAGAAAAGTTAGTTTTTGTTTCGAAGGGAAGATAGTATACATATGAAGAGAACTATGACAGTTAACGTGAGTGTTGTGTTAAATATGGCATTATTATTTCCAATAATGTTGCCATATAGTAATGAGTTACAAGGTAAAAATCTTCTATCGCTATAAATTTTTTCTCATAAATTAAAAATAATAATTTAATTATTTTATTAAATTAATCTTATTTAATTAATTTTCCAACATCATGTGGTGTTTCAAATGTACTATTTTTTAACATTAAGTAAAAATTGTGTTAAAATTTTAATGAACAAAACACATCACAACTAAACTATTTTGTATAAACATAAAATAAAAATCTTATACATACGTAAAACTTCTTCTGTGTCTATTCCTTATTCTTTACATAAATACATGAGTTGTTTTGTATGATCTTTTATTGCTTGGATTTTATTTTAAAATTTAATCTTTTCTAAAATCAAGGTAACACTAATAAATATCAACATAAATATTGCTATATAAATTGTGCAATACTTAAACTAATTGACTGTTTTTAATATAATTATAACTAATATATATCTTCACAACAAATTTTTAAATAATAAAATAATATTTCAGTCTGCTAAAGAATATTTCTTATTTCTTTTTTTATGGTGCTGCAGTGTAATATTAAAAATAACGTGTGCTTTGATCTTTAATTTCAAAATATCTTTTGTGATATATCTTGATCTTATTTCTGAAAACAAATGATTCTGAGAACTGATATTCAGTTTATTGTTGATTTATTTTCAAATATAAAAAGTTTTCAATTGTATGAAGTGAAATTGAATATAATACGTACTTCCAAAGTTCTATATTTAGAAGCTATTCAGTAATTTGTTTGTTTTATTCTGCATATGATCGAAATTCAATGAAAAAGCTTTTTCATTTTGTTTGCTGCAGTTTCATAAGCAAACAATAATATGCATTGAATAGAAATAGATGGATATTAAGGGGAATCTTAAAATGAGAATCCATATAAATTGGAAATAGAAACTAAATAAAATGAATATAAAAATATCCAAAGTAAGATGTCTGTAGGCTTCCAAAGTTATTATAGGAATAAATTTTAAAGTTCAGCAAATTTTTGCAATAACAAATGATAAAAACAATTTACTTTTAATCTGTAACAGTATATTGAAAAATACATTTATTAAATTTTTTTTAAATTATATGTTTTTCCTAATTTTAGTTAAAATATAAAAAATGTGTTTGTGTTAAAAAAAGTCTAATTTAATAACTCTGTAAAAGAATTAAATAGTATCAATTTTCCTTTTTCTAAATACTTCCTAAATATATAGTTGTGCTATTTCCTAACAATCTAAATATTTCCTAAATATATAATCATGATATTTCCTAATTATATAATTATGATATTTCCTAATTATATAATTATGATATTTCCTAATTATATAATTATGATATTTCCTAACAATCTAAATATTTCCTAAATATATAATTATATTTCCTAATAATCTAAATATTTCCAAAATATATAGTTATGATATTTCCTAATAATCTAAATATTTTCTAAATATATAATTAGTATATTTCCTTATAATTTAAATATTAATTAATATAACTAACGTGAAATTGATTTTAATTAGTTTAATTGTTTAATATTAATTAATATAATTAACATGAAATTGATTTTAATTAGTTTAATTGTTTAATATTAATTAATTACTCATATATTAATTTAATATTTATTAGCATACTAAATTAATAAATTGTAGATATTTATCTAAAATTAAGAAAAATTTTAATAATTAATTTGTACTATCAATATAATATGTATATAATAATTTTCCATTAATTTGAAAACTTTAAAGAATTTATAGTTTTACACAATATTTGTTCTTACCTAGTGAACGGAGGTTGAATTAATGAACAAATTGTTCCATAACACAATTTAAAAGTTAATGTAAGTAATTGAATCCATAGATCTGATCCAGCTTTTAGCCTATTAAGAGCTTTGAATCATCTATCTACTAAATACCAAGTTTAAATATTTTTATTGAAAACTAAATATCAATTAATTAGTGCAATAATGTTTTACATTGAATTACAGGTTATCTACACCTTAGAGAACAATTAGACTTATTTGTATATTTAGTTTATTTAAATAAAAATAATTTTGCTCTAATTGTAGTATAAATGTTTATTTGTTGAAGATTTTTACTAAGTATAAAATCCCACAATTACGGAAAAGTATGCCAAACTTATAATATTATATTCTAATTACTTTTAGTTCTTTAATTTTTCTGGAATTATGCATTCCAAACTATAGGCGGCAATTCTGACATACAAATTACTTGTTAAAAACTAGAATATTTCAATAAACTAAGGTCTCGACCTCCTTTTTTTTACTTATATGCAGTTCCTACTATTATTATAGTCTTCTGAGTCTACTGAGATCTTGCCGAAGTTCTGTTTACTGTCAAATTGAAGTTTCGCCAGTCTTCTACTTTATTACAAAGCTTCTATCAAACTGTGGTTTCTTCCGTAGAAGAAATATGGATCTACTTAGGATATATATGGATCCTCCGTTATATGGATCTACTTAGAAGTCTTCTCGCATACTGATGTTTCATGAGTCTTCTAACTGTTTATAAGTTTTCTGTCAAATGTGGTCTCGTTGATGTTTTGTCTACAAATCTTAGGTCAAAAAAGGTCTCGTCAGTGCTCTACCTGTTTACAAGTCTTATGTCAAACTGAAATCTTTTTTGCCGAACTGAGGTCTAGTCTGTGTTCCACTTGTCCAGACTTTGTCCACTTGTCCAGTCTGTGTTCCACTTGTCTAGTCTGTGTTCCACTCCAGACTTTTGTTCCACTGAAGTTTTGTTCCAGTTCTGTTTGCAAGTATTTTATAAAATTGAGGTCTCATCCATGTTTTGTCTATGCAAAAGTCTTCTGTCAAATTTAGCTCTCAGCCATGATCTGTTTACAAGTCTTCTATCAAATGAAGTCTGGTTGTTGTTCTATCGTCTGCAAGTCTTATGTCAGAAAGGTGTCGTCAGGGCCGCTTACAATTCTTATACCAAACTAAGATCTCTTTTGTCGAATTGTGGTCTAGTCCGTGTTCCACCTGTATGCAAGTCTTCTGTCACCCTGAAGATTTGTTCCAGTTCTACCTGTTTACGAGTCTTCTATCATATAGGGGTCTCATCCATATTTTACCTGTATACAAGTCTTCTGTCAAATTTAGGTCTCAGCCATCTTCTGTTTACAAGTCTTCTGCTAAACTGTGGTCTCGCTGTGTTCTTACAGTTTACAAGACTTCTGTCAAATTTAGGTCTCAGCCATCTTCTGTTTACAAGTCTTCTGCTAAACTGTGGTCTCGCTGTGTTCTTACAGTTTACAAGACTTCTGTCAAACTGAGGTTTCACGGTGTTCTAACAGTTTACAAGTTTTCTTTCGAACTCAAACTATGTCATCTTTCCTTTCTGAACGATAGTATTGTTTGAGCGTAGGTCCGTCTCATTCTAGAGCAACTATGTTAACATATTTCTTTGAAATGTGTATGTAGTGCGGCTACAATTATTTGTAGGATTTTAAATGATCCCCAACTTCAAAAAGTTTTAATGCTACTTCATTAAATAGAAGTTTGATCAAAATGTTTTACACCATATAATATTGTATGTAGTAAGGATCCATCATGCATTCTCAGAAAAAGACCATAAAGTGGACGGAACTATAACCTTGAACTCCAGATTAATAGACCATTTTTCAAGTACGGTTGACCCTTACGTTTGCACATTTTTCTTGTCCTCCCCCTGTATCGACTTTGAAGAGAGGAGAAAAGGGAGTAGAGAGTCTAGTGAAGAGTTCCAGGCAGTACGGAGGGTACAAAGATCATTAAACGAACTGACTTTTAAGATGATTATGTAAATATTTGTTATATAATTTTATTTATATGTTATGTGTTACAGTTGTGCGGTGCTGTTTCTGTAATTTTAGTAAATATAGCAACTAAATCTCACGTTATTATTTTGAGAAATAATTTAATCTATATCCATGAACAGCACTGAATCAATTCCACACATACACTCCTAATTTGTACTTATATCGACTAATTTCAGTAATTAATGATGATGATTACTATTTTATCTTGCTATAGATAGTTATCCAGACATCTACTATTTTTCAAAAATGATGTAATTTTTAACTGTACAGTACCCGTAAAAAAATTGAGCATAAAAGTTTATTGCTAAAAAATTTCTTATCATTACTTATTTCTATAACCTCTATATGAGAAATTCCATTCAATTTCGAATAAAAATATAATATAAAAAATTAACTAATATTTTTTATCTCTTATAACACTATTTATAATTGACGTTTTAAATTTTTAGTTCTTCGGAAAAATATAAACTAATGTATTTAGTAATTAATTGTTACAAATATCGATAATTCTTCCCATCATTTATTATATTAGAAACAAGAAACTTTAAGCAATAAAAAAAAAAAAAATACTACACGGAACTAATTGAAGTTGTACGACAATAAAATGAAAACTTTTTTTCTTAATTTGTAAGAAAATGATTACACTATAAAAAAAAAAAAATAAACTCGAAGAAGATTAATTCTCAAAATGTTTTTAAACTTACAAATACTCCATTTCATTAGTTGTCGCTTCTCATACTTTTCGATAATTTCACTTACTTATTCCATGATTTTTTTATTTCCTCCACACGCAAAAAAAAAAAAAAAAAAAAAAAAAAAAAAAAGGAAATAGAAAATTCCTCTTCCGGAGTATAAAAATTCGTTTCCTGATTCACATTCTTCAAATATGATAAATTTCCTTTTTAATACTTCGAGATCATTCAGAATTCTTTGATCACCTTCTAACATTAATCTTCATCAACCAATCGGAAATCGATACGTTTAGTTCTTTTTTTTTTTTTATTATTATTTTTATTTTATTCTTTTTCTGTTGAGCCTTATAAAGTAAGGGGTGAGGAGGTAGTTCCTCTAAAGGGTATAAGAACCGATTATTGGTTATAATAAGTGTGAAGTGAACATAAATTCCACGCTTAATTGTCTTTTAATTTAGAAGCAAAGATGGTTCTTTTTTATAAGCCTTGAAAATCAAATTTAATTAAGCTCTGATATAAACTGCATGTCAGGATTGTAATGCATTTTACTGTAGAGTGGTGTAATTATGTAGATTTGGTTTGCGCACACTTTAGGCGCAAACCAAATTAATTAGGCCGGGACCAACAGTTTAAGGGGATTCCAAAACACTGGCATCCATGCCACCGCCAGGAGTTGAACCTGAAGCACCAATGGCCAGAGTGCTAGCCGATTGGCCATAAGACCTCTTTAATTATGTAGAAGCCCAGAGTGACTCAATGCAAATGCGAAATATTTGCTCTGGTGTTATCATATGACCAGCAATGATGAACCAAGGGCCTGATGGAAGAATTACTAGAGGTCTCGCACTCGATACCACAGGTATCGGGTTCGAATCACAGCCGGTGCCATGGATGTTTGTAGTGGTTCAAAATCCACTTTAAGCTGTAGGTCCCGGTCTCATATGACCATAGAGCGTCACAGAGCCCAATCAGACTTCTTCTCACCCACATCATTCCCAAACCGTAAAAGGTCAACTCAGCTCTAGGCACTGTGATGTCGTGGGGTGTAGTAGTAATAAGGCGTACTAAAAAGTGATAATTAGCAAGTTGGGAATAAACATGATAAATACGTATGTACTAAATTAAGCTCTAATATAAACTGCATGTCCTGATTTTAATGATTTTATTGTAGAAAGCTGTATTTATGTATAGTTGGCAAACGGTGAGTTACACTTGCTATTCTTCCATAATACTTGGTACTCTTCCATATTTCTTAGTAATCGTCTGTAAAGGGTATAAGAACCGATTATTGGTTAAAATAAGTGTGAAGTGAACATAAGTTCCACACTTAATTGTCTTTTAATTTAGAAACAAATATGATTTTTTCTATAAGCCACTAAAATCTAATTTAATTAAGCTCTGATATAAATTGCATGTCATGATTGTAAGGCATTTTTACTGTAGAGTGCTGTAATTATGTAACAGAACAGAGTGGCTTCATGCAAAAGCGAAATATTTCCGAACTCTGGCGACCTCATATGACCAGCAATGCCAAACCAAAACCAGATAATGAGCATGATTGTAATGAGCAAAGCTGGGAATAAGCATGATACGAGCCATAAATATTTATATAGTAAATTATACTATAATAAGCTACATATCATGATTGCAATGATTGTACTGTAGAGTGTTGTAATTATGTAGAAGACCAGAGTGAAGAATTAAGATACAAAGGAAGTATATCCCGTATGCCAACGGCCATACCATGCTGAATATACCGGTTCTCGTTAGATCACCGAAGTCAAGCATCATTGGGCGCTGTCAGTACTTGGGTGGCGGACCACCTGGGAACACCGCGTGCCGTTGGCATTCACACATTTGGGACCTGAATGGCCGAGTGTCTAGCGCTCTGGTGCTCGGTGCCACAGGTTTCGGGTTCGAATCCCGGCGGTGCCATGGATGTTTGTAGTGGTTTCGGAATCCACTTTAAGCCGTAGGTCCCGGTCTAATATGACTGTAAGAGCGTCACGGAGCCAAAGTCAGACTTCTACGTACGGGTGCTCCATCACAACAGAAGCTGCTTCCTTCCCCTTCAATCATGAGTACGTATGGGCTCGTGGGCTTGGCCAGCCAAGTGGGATAAGAAAGAACAACAACAACAACATATCCCGTATTTTAATTCTTTTGTTTGATTTAAACGATAAATGAGGAATTTGACAAATGAGGTTTTGAATTCTCCAGTTTCAAAATCTGATGCTGCACAGATTAAATCTCTATAGCGATTGCAGTGTGGAAATCGCTATAGAGATTTAATCTATCTAATGCTGTATCAATTACATATCTGAGTTTCAATGACTGGCAATCAACGCAACAGCAATATCTACATGACTAAACAACTCACTTAAATTTTAAATATTACAAAAGAAATAAGATAAAAAGAAAGTATCTCTCTTATTTTAATTCTTTTGTCTGATTTAAATTGCAATTTGCGTTGTTCAGTTTGAGTTCAACAGCAATACCATTATGGAACTTTCGGAGAATATTATGTTTTAAAAAACCGATTTTTTTTTTTAATTAAATGTCAAAAGAAATTTTAAATCAGGAATCTTCACATAAAAAAAGGCGGAAAATGTATAATTTTTAATGAAAATTAATGAATTTCTTATACGTTTGATGGTACCTTTATGAATATAATCAATCTTTTTAGAATTTTTTTGAAAAATTCACCCGATTATTTAATGAGATTTATATCTTCCGAAAATTAATTTCCCCTATTTTGAGAATTATTTTTTTAAATAATTATGTGGTTTTTTTTTAATTTAATGCAATTAGTTGTTTAATTATTTAAATTTGTGTTAACAATTTTATTGAAGTTAAAAGTTTATATTTCCACACTTAGGTTTATGCGGAATCTATGTAAACACTTCTTGATGAGTTACTTAATGGATCTTCAATGTTCTTCAAGTATTGAGTATTTGGAGTCCTACAAGATTTTGATATAAATATCCTAAAAAAAAATAAATTAGCAAATGTACTATACATTCATAAAATGCTAATGGTAAGTATGTGCAAACCACGTAAACATCTTTTGACGAGTTAATTAATAGATCTTCAATGTCCTCAAGTATTGAGACATTGGAGTCCTACATGATTTTGATTAAAAATATCCTTAAAGTTAACAGTACTATGATTTCATAAAGTGCTAGTTGTAAATATGCGCAATCCACGTAAACATCTCTTGACGAATCAATTAATGAATCTTCAATGTCTTCAAGTAATGAAGATTTGGTGTCCTTCATGATTTTAATATAAGCATCTCTAAATTTAACAAAAGCACTACCATTTCATAAAATGTTAATTGTAAATAACAGCAAAGCGCTTTTATTTTATCTAGGAAAAATAACTGGTTTTAACATATCACTGAATTTTATTGGGACTATAACCAAAAAAATATATTCTTTTATTATTGTCATTAATACTTTTTTATAGTAAATGTTTGAATCCTTTAAAAAATCATATCCACAATATAAATATAGTTGTTAAAACCGACATAGAAATGATGCCGTTAGTCTACGTATACTCGTAGGACGGCCAAATTAATTAACATTAATATAAAAACAATTAAAATAAATACGAAAATTAATACTGAAACAAACAACTAATTTAACTTTACTTTTAATAAATACTAATATATACAATTACAATCAAATTTAGGATTTTTACATTGGCACTTAAAACAGAATAAATTATAGAGAAGCAATCATAATATTACGCAAACCTCAAATGAAATATTCCCATGAGTGTGTTGGCAGTGATTTACAAAAAGAATGCTCACCGGAAATTCAAAGATGGACATAGATATAAATTATAAATTATCCATGTAGCCCTTCTCGCAGCAAAAAATTGTGTACCAGGCTCACGCACTGTCGCAGATCGTTCGCTCTGCTTTCAACGGGACTTCCTTTCTGCCCGCAAAAACTCCAAAAAAGGGGTCCCACCAAACCGACCGGTTCTTTTGGACCTGACCGTGTGACCGGAAGGGGTTATCTACCATTCCTGCATTCATACAAAAAATAAAGGAAATACCCCTTACCCACACACAACAGGATAATTACCAGTTACAACAATAGTATTGTAATAGATATATATAGTATAGCACTATACATAAAAAGGAAATATATTCTAAATATCACAGAAATTATGGTTTAATAACAAATAAATTCTTAAATGTTTTTACGCATTAACTCAATGGTATAATAAATAAATCATATCTCTTTTGAAAACTAATAATGCTTTAACCGTAATTAACAATGTATTACATTATAAAAACAGCATAGCATTAAATTTAGTTAGGTTTTAACTTGTCACATGTTATTGGGACTATGGATCAAAATTTATACCATGGCATTATTGCCATTAACAATTTTTTTCATAGTAAATGTTTGAATCCTTTAAAAAATTATATACACAATATTACTTATAGTATTGTAACATATATATATACTACCATGCCTAAAAGTGAAATCTCTTATAACTATCACAGAAATTATGGTTTAATATCAAATAAATTCTTAAATGCTTTTACACATTAACTCAATAGTATACTAAATAAATCATATCTCTTTTGAAAACTAATAATGCTTTAACCGTAATCAATAATGAATTATTTTATAAGAACAACATAACATTAAATTGAATATCGTTAAACGTCCAACAAATGCACAAATGCATTTTTGATTTTTAATGTGGAAGCAATTGTTGTAGTTTTTCTTCAATACCACAGGAAAGCATGAGTTTAGAATAACTGAATTATAGATAGCTTAAATATGAAATAGCTGTCAAAATAATACCATTTTGCAGGACTTTTTCAGGGTAATTGTAGTGTTTTGTCAAAATATACATAGCTGTGTTAAATGTGCAGTCAACTCAAGAGGAATCTACTGTTGAAATATATGTCAGCCTCCTATTTTTGAAATGGCCTCAGCTAAACGATGTCCAGTCACGAAATCCGTGATCTTTCCTCTGGCCAAGCATATACCTATGGAAACCTTCACCGAAGCAATGGTGTGGAAATAATCGACTTTATCGAAAGGGGAAACTTTATACATTCGATATGAAAAACGCAGAAGTTTCTGAAAATAATACGTTTAGTTTGACTTTTACATTAGAGGGAAAAAGAAAACAGAAATGAAAATGAAAAACTTCTCTAAAGTCAGTTAACAATGTAGATAGCAATTATCAATTAGTTATTAGCAATTACCAGTTGTGTACAAAAAGTAAGACAAGTTTTAAATTTTAAATTTCCGGGCATATGGTATTTCAATTTTTTTTTCTTTTTTAGGTTATAGGCACTGTCCTTGACATCTATGTGAAATTTTGTACATCAAAATATTCATTGGTGTTTGAGTTACGCTTGGTTTTGTGAGATGCTAAAACTGATTCCGGCGATTTTTGAAAAAACATAAAATTTCACACAGATTTCCAGGACTGTACCAAAAACCTAAAAAAGAAAAAAGACAAAAAAATTTGAAATACCCTATTCCCGGGAAATTTAAATTTAAAACTGGTGTTTCTTTTTTGAGTATATATATATTATCCGTTAATTATTACAGATTTTTATACAAATAAATATATATGCTGTATATATCAGTTGCATCAGAATATATAATATATATATATATATATATATACTATATATACATGTATTCTAGATTATACTTAATATGTTACATAACTGCCTTTCAAATGACGAACAATCAATGGCCAAAATGCCATCATTTGAAAACAACTGAATAACCACGAAAAGAAGGTCATAAATGAGATGAACTGACACGAAAATTAACGAAAAAATACTTGGACCGATATACAATTGAAAAGAAAAATATCATCGGAATGCCTTTTCCGCATTTTTTTGATGAAGGAGTATCAGCTTATTATTTTTTATTCATTTTCAAGTTAAAATTAACAATGTATAACAACTTGATGCCATGCAAAATCAGTAATCAACATTTTCAGTTAATGGGTACAGGTTTTTATACTAATCAATGTATATTTTGTATATATATGTGTATGTATATTTTGCATCAGAACATATCTGTACATAACATATATTCTTGAAATAGCTTCATATGTTATATATCCTTTTAAATGGCGAATGTTCAAAGGCTAAAATGGCGTCATTCGAAAACAACTGGACAGCTACTATAAGAAGGGACACAAATATTAAGTACAAAATACGTAGACCGATATACAATTTTAAAGAAAAAAATATCACTGAAATACCTAATTCGTAATTTCTTTATGAAGGAGTATCAGCTTGTTAATTTTTTTTTTTAATTTTTGAAGTCAAACCTAACAATTTATAACAACTTGATGACATGCAAATCAGTAATCAACATTTTCCGTTAATCGGTACACATTTTTATACAAATAAATATATATGCTGTATGTATATGTTTATATTGCAACAGAATTTATATATAGATATACTCTAGATTATGCTTAATATGTTACATATCTGCTTTTCAAACAGCGAGCAACCAAAGGCCAAAATGCCGGCATTCGATAACAACTGGACAGCCACTACAGGAGGATGATAAATGAGATAAAACTACACGAAAAGTATCTAAAAACTTCGTAGAACTGATATATAACTGGAAAAAAAAAGTTCAGTAGAATATCTTTTCCATAATTTATTTATGAAAAAGTATCAACTTGTTAATTTTTTTTAAAAATTTCGAAGCTAAAATTAACAATTAATAACAACATGAGGGCATGGAAATCAACATTTTCCATTAATACAGTACAGTTTTTTATACAAATAAATATATATTTTGTATATATATATATATATATACACTCAACAGCCAAAACATTATGACCACCCCTACATTTTGCAATGAACTCGCCTGGATGACGTGGAAGGCACGTGATCAGGTGGAAGTGGTATTTAACTGCTGCTGGAGAGTCTGAAGAATCATTCTTTCACTTACTTCTGTGTGTGATGGGAAAGTCTGCGGATCTAAGCGACTTTGATAGAGGGCAGATTGTAATGGCTCGAAGGCTCGGAACAAGTATTTCCGAAACTGTAAGACTCGTTAAGGTGGAAGCTGGGTGGAAGTTTTTAGCTCGATAAGGTGGAAGTGGTATTTAGCTGCTGCTGGAGAGTCTGAAGAATCATTCTTTCACTTACTTCTGTGTGTGATGGGAAAGTCTGCGTATCTAAGCGACTTTGATAGAGGGCAGATTGTAATGGCTCGAAGGCTCGGAACAAGTATTTCCGAAACTGCAAGACTCGTTAAGGTGGAAGTGGTATTTAGCTGGTATTTAGCTCGATAAGGTGGAAGTGGTATTTAGCTGGTATTAAGTGGTGGTATTAATCCATGCCAAAGGCGGGTTGAAGCTGTGTTGCGCGCCAAAGGTGGGCCAACTCGTTATTGGCAGGTGGTCATAATGTTTTGGCTCTTGAGTGTATATATATATAGATAGAGAGAGAGAGATGTTGTGTATATACGCTGAAGTGACAAAAGTCATGGGATAACAATATGCAAATTTTCAGATGGCAGTAGCATCGCGTAGAACAGGTATAAATGCGCAGTGCTTTCGCAGAGCTTTCATTTCTGTTCAAGTTATTCATGTGAAGAGGTTTTGACGTGATGATGACCGCACGACGGGAATTAACAGACTTTGAACGCGGAATGTTAGTTGGAGCTAGACGCATGGGTCATGCCATTTCGGAAATCGTTAGGGAATTCAACATTCCCAGATCCACTGTGTCAAGAGTGTGCCGAGAGTATGAAATTTCAGGCATAACATCCTACCATGGACAGCGCAGTGGTCGACCACCTGCACTTAACGACCGAGACCGGCGACGTCTGCAAAGAGTCGTAAATTCTAACAAACAAGCAACACTGCGTCAAATAACCGCAGAAATCAATGTGGGACGTACAAGGGTCTTGTCTGTTAGAACTGTGCGGAGAAAGTTGGCTTTCTTGGGCTATTCCAGCAGAAGACCGACTCGAGTGCCTTTACTGACAGAACAACATCGCTTGCAGCGACTGTCGTGGGCACGTGAGCATATCGGTTGGTCCCTAGATGAATGGAAAATCGTGGCCTGGTCCGATGAGGTACGATTTCAGTTGGTAAGAGCTGATGGTAGGGTTCGAGTGTGGCGCAGACCCCACGAAGCCATGGACCCAAACTGTCAGCAAGGCACTGTTTAAGCTGGTGGTGGCTCCGTAATGGTGTGGGCTGTTTTTTCATGGCATGGACTTGGTCCTCTGGTGCGACTGGACCGAACATTGACTGTTCAGCTACTTGGAGATCACTTGCAGCCATTCATGGACTTCATGTACCCAAACAACGATGGGATTTTTTTGGATGACAATGCGCCATGTCACCGGGCCACAACTGTTCGCGATTGGTTTGAAGAACATTCTGGACAATTCCAACGAATGATCTGGCCACTTAGATCGCCCGACATGACTCCCATCGAGCATTTATGGGACATCATCGAGAGGTCTGTTCGTGCCCAAAATCCTGCACCATCAACGCTTTCACAATTATGGACGTCTATCGAGACAGCATGGCTCAATATTCCTGCAGAAGACTTCCAACGACTTGTTGAGTCCATGTCACGTCGAGTTGCTGCACTTCGCCGGGCGAAAGGAGGGTCGACACGATATTCAGAGGTATTCCATGACTTTTGTCACTTCAGTGTATATATATATAGAGAGAGAGAGAGAAATGTTGTATATCTATACATATATACATATATATATCTCTAGATTATGCCTGATGCGTTACTTATTGGGCTTCCAAATGACGAACGATCAAAGTCCAAAATACCGGCATTCGAAAACAACTGGGCAACCACTATAAGGTGATAAATCAAACACGAAAAGGAACTAAAAAGTATGTGACTCGATATATTATGTAATTGGAAAGAAAAACATCATTGTAATGCCTTTTCCGGGATTTTTTACGAAAACGTATCAGCTTGCTTCATTATTTGAGTTAAAATTAATAATTTAAACGAAATGGTGGTATGCTAATCAATAATCAAACCTTTTCTGTTAATTGGTACATATTCGTGATATAAATAAACAAAATTAATTTTCTTTAAAAAGCTGGTAGAAACAATATTTTTTAAGATAGTAAAATAAAAATGTAAACAAATATAAGAAATTAATAATAATATTCGTTTATAATTTTAATTTTCCCTTAAGTTTACAAAAAAAAGAATTAAATTTCAAATATTTATGAAGTGAAACAATCTAAAATTCCTTAAAATTTTTATTAGCATCCCTGAAGTATGTAGAAAAACTTTCAAACTCAAATGGTATTTTAATTAACTTTCTGTTTATTTTCCATTGAATAAAGTAATAGTACATTTTTAAATATTCACTCATAAAAGAAATTTCAGTAACTATGCATAATAAAATTAATTTTTTGTAAAATTATGAATCGTAAAATATCAACTTTCATTATTATTAATTGCTTAAATCAGAAAATAAGCAAAAAATTAGAAAAAAAAACACTTTTGAAAATAAGTAAGGAAAATAATTATTTTAAATTCATTGTTTTGTTTGCTTGCATGTGGAAAATTTTTCAACCTTTTTTTTTTAAAATTACATTCATTTTTGTTTGTTTTTAAAATGGCAATACAGATAAAATTGTTAAGAAGTCATTTCATTAATTAAATTTCAAATTTTATTAGTTAATTTTCTTTATTTTTATGAACTATTTTTTTTTTCACAGATATTCAAAATGCAAATAATGATTATTATATTTCACACAAATTCAAAAATAATAATTAAAATAATTTCTATTTTTATCCGAAACTTTTTTTTCATTTGACTAGACAATACAGAAGCTTCAGATTTATTTAAAATAATTTTTTTACTGTATTGAATTGTTTTTATTAAAAATAAATAACTTTTATTAAACATCATATTAAAAAAATCCAATATTTAATTTACATAATAAACTACGTTATAGTTATAAAAATAAAATCGGTGGTTTTTTTACTGTATTGAATTATTTTTATTAAATAAAAATAACAAGCAGCATGTTTAAAAAAGCCCTAAATTTAAAATGCATAATAAACTATGTTGTGATCATAAAAATAAAATAGTTTTATCGCGTTTTTTTTTTACCTAAGATGTGCTATTTTTACCTTACCTTACAATATATTATTATCTGTTGTTGTTGTTGTTGTTTCTTATCCCACTTGGCTGGCCAAGCCCACGAGCCCATACGTACTCATGATTGAAGGGGAAGGAAGCAGCTTCTGTTGTGATGGAGCACCCGTAGGTAGAAGCCTGACTTTGGCTCCGTGACGCTCTTACAGTCATAGGAGACCGGGACCTACGGCTTAAAGTGGATTCCGAACCACTACAGATATCCATGGCACCGCCGGGATTCGAACCCGAAACCTATGGCACCGAGCGCCAGAGCGCCAGACACTCTGCCATTCAGGTCCCAAATTTGCCAACGGCACGCAGTGTTCCCAGGTGGTCACCCACCCAAGTACTGACCGCGCCCAATGATGCTTGACTTCGGTGATCTAACGAGAACCGGTATATTCAGCATGGTACGGCCGTTGGCAAAGTCCGAAATTTAAAATACATAATAAACTATGTTGTGATCATGAAAATAAAATAGTTTTATCGGCGTTTTTTTTTTACCTAAGATGTGGTATTTTTACCTTACCTTACAATATATATTATTATCTAGAAATTATAAGGGCTGTTTTGAACTTTCGCAATTTACTGAATTGTTATTTTAAAATGGAACATATTTGTATATTTGTGTCAATTTTATAAGATACATAATGAATATTTAAGACAATAAATATATTTTTAATATTATATTATAGTTAAACTATCATTATAGTGTTCTCTATTGTTCATCTTCATCACAATTGATTTATTTCAATTGCCTACCTCGTGACTTTTTAAAATAAAAATTGTGTGATTGGCTGTTAAAACTATGACTGACTGTGTTCCGTAATCCACAGTTTAAGTCATGGTTCGTTGAGATTTGACTCTACATTCTTGCCTTAAATATTTCTTAAATATTGATTAATGCAAAATTTTTTAATATTTGAAAGTTTTATGTATTAATGAGAAGTATTATTTATTATAAAATTCCGTGACTATAGACTATTAATTGGAATAATAATACAACAAAAAAAATCCTTTAAAATTTAACTAGAATCTTTCATAATGGTTTTTAGTGCAGTAGTTTAGATGAATAAATTTCATAAACAGAAGTATTACGGTATTTCTTAATAACAACAAGTGATGTAACTTTAATATTTCTATCAACATAGCTTCTGTTAAACAGCTGTTTTCAAATTTTCACTAAAGTCAATTTTAGAAATCATGAATCATCAAACTTAACTTTAATTCATATACGAAAATAATTTCTTAATATGTAAACTGTTTTCTAACCATCGATAAATGTTAAATATCCTCATAGAATACAAGCGAAAATAAACCATTAAGAGCATCGTCTTTATATTCTTACATAATGTCTCTAATAGTATCAATTTCCTACTCAAGAATTATCTTACCATTCTTCGATATTTCTAAAACAAACTTTAAAAAAAAAACTCTCCACAATCAAAGGAGCCATTACTTGGTAACCAATCCTCCTCCAACAAACACTAGAAAACCAAAGAAAGAAGAGCCAGAGAGTTTTCAAAATTTCACTAAAGTCACATTTTAGAAAGTATTCATCTTCAAACATAGCTTAAAATCCTTTAAGCAAACATTTTCTTTAATAAGTAAACTGCATCCTAACAATCAATAAACGTTAAATATACTCATGGAATACAAGCCGAAATAAACCATTAAGAATCTCGTCTTTATATTCTTACATAATGTCTGTAATAGTATCAATTTCCTACTCAAGAACTATCTTACCATTCTTCGATATTTCAAAAAAAAAAAAAAAAAAATTAAAAAAACTTTTCCACAATCAAAGAAATCATTACTTGGCAACCAATCCTTCCCCAACAAACACTAGCAAACTAGAAAAAGAAGAACCAGAGAGTTTTCAAAATTTCACTAAAGTCACATTTTAGAAAACATTAATGTTCAAACTTAGCTTTAAATCATATAATTAAATATTTTTAATCTAATGTAAACTGCATCCTAAGAATCAATAAACGTTAAATATCCTCATGGAATACAAGCTAAAATAAACAATTGAAAGCATCGTCTTTATATTCTTACATAATGTCTCTAATAGTATCAATTTCCTACTCAAGAACTATCTTACCATTCTTCGATATTTCAAAAAAAAAAAAAAAACTAAAAAAACTTTTCCACAATCAAAGAAATCATTACTTGGTAACCAATCCTTCCCCAACAAACACTAGCAAACTAGAAAAAAAGAACCAGAGAGTTTTCAAAATTTCACTTAAGTCACATTTTAGAAAACATTAATCTTCAAACATAGCTTTAAATCAGAATATTAGCAAATATTTTTTTAATTTAATGTGAATTACATCCTAACGATCAATAAACGTTAAATATCCTCATGGAATACAAGCTAAAATAAACTATTAAAAGCATCGTCTTTATATTCTTACTACATAATGTCTCTAATAGTATCAATTTCCTACTCAAGAATTATCTTACCATTCTTCGATATTTCAAAAAAAAAAAAAAAAAAAAAAAACTAAAAAAACTTTTCCACAATCAAAGAAGTCATTACTTGGTAACCAATCCTTCCCCAACAAACACTAGCAAACTAGAAAAAGAAGAACCAGAGAGTTTTCAAAATTTCACTAAAGTCACATTTTAGAAAACATTAATCTTCAAACTTAGCTTTAAATCATATAATTAAATATTTTTAATCTAATGTAAACTGCATCCTAAGAATCAATAAACGTTAAATATCCTACAAGCGAAGATAATCCATTAAAAATTTGTCTTTATATTCTTACATAATGTCTCTAATAGTATCAATTTCCTACTCGAGAATTATCTTACCATTCTTCGATATTTCTAAAACAAACTTAAAAAAAAAACGTTCTCCACAATCAAAGGAGCCATTACTTGGTAACCAATCCTCCTCCAACAAACACTAGCAAAACCAGAGAAAAAAAAACATTCTAAATCAAAGCAAAACACCCTCATTCCAGTTTTTTCCTGAGAGTCCCATACAAAGCCATCGATTTCCAATCCCTGATTATTTTTCCCCACGCAAAAACACACTCTACTTCCACAATCACCATTACTTTCCTGGCACGTTCATCGCCCCTTTCCCCCAATACAGGTAAACTCTGTGGGAATAACTCGCCACGCTTTTGCCAACCCATGCATTATGGGGGCCGAATGAAGCCCCATCTATTCCCACTGCATTATGTAGTTCCGTGGTGTCCAACTCTGAATTATACAGTAATCTTCGCCTACACAGTTTGCTTACGGAAGCTACCAAGGCCTCAACCTCTAGGGTGGTTACATTGCCTCTGGACGAGGAGATTGGTGTCATGTATTAAGATTCTGGTTTGTATTCCACCTATTTAGGTTGAATGGATTAGGCCAGGGACAACTATCTGCAGTAGTATCTGAGTCACAATTTGTGGTGATAGGTTTGACTCATTACGATCAGTGATGCTGATGGATTTTGGGGAATTGTAATTTATAACGGTGGAACGTGGGTGTGATTTGGTATGGGGTGTGTGATGTATGAAAGCAACGATTGGTGGGGTTATTGTTTTTTTGTAAATGATGTGTTGTGTTGATTTGATGGATAGAAAAGTATTTTTTCATTCAGTAGATGTATTGGTTTTTCATCAGTTATGCTCAACCCGTAACTGTAATCATCCAAAAAAAATTTCAAAACTGCAATCCTTTCACATCGTCAATAATATAAGAATAAATCATTTGTTTATATGCTTTTTATATAAAGGTATTAAATATATATGATTTAATATCGTTGCCTTAAATTCGATTTATTATAAACAGACATTAAAATCTGTAAAAATCAAGTTACAAATGTGATTAAATGCAATAAACTTTTCGACTTCATTATAATTTGACTGGAAAAAAAATATTTAATTCTATTATTGGAAATAACATGAAAAAGCTATTAAAAGGAGTGTTATAATTTTAATTCCCCTTCAGAAAATTAAAATTAAATTTTCATATTATTTCAAGTATCAAAAGTGTTTTTTAGCAAAACTTGGATAATATACACATATATAATTATACATTTTCAGAAATTCGTAAATTGAGTTGTCATAAAATATAAAAATGAATTATACATTAAAATAAGACTTGAGATGAAAGTTTGATAATTTCTTGCTGACAACGATGACCTAAATATATTTTTAAGAATTTAGAATGCTATTAATTATTCAATATTTTATCTTTACTAGAGATGTTAATAATGCATTCACTTTAATATTTACAGATGTTTCAACTTTTATTTTGCACATGCATAAAATATAAACCCGGTATAGTAAGCAAATGCTTTCTAACAAAATTTTATATAATACATTTATATGTCAAAATGAATTAAGAAATAGTTGATTATTATTAGTAGTATTAGATATCTATGACTTAACATCGTGTCCTTAAATTTGATTTACTATAAGCAGGCATTAAAATCTGTTAAAGTCAATTTACAAATGTTACTAAATACAATAAATATTTCGCCTTTATCAAAATTTAACTGAAAAAATATATTTAAACCTATTACTAGAAATAAAATGAAAAACTATTAAAAGAAGTGTTTTCATTTTAACTCCTATTCAGAAACCTAAAATTAGATTTTCATAAAATTATTTCAAAAGTTTTTTTAAGCAGAACTTAAATAGTTTTTACATATATAATTATACAATTCCAGAAATTCGTAAATTGAGTTGTTTTACTGCATACCCTGAATCTTGTGAGGAAAGTGTAAAAATGAATTACACATTAAAATGAGACTTGAGATGAAAATTTGATAATTTCTTGTTAATAACGATAACTTAAATATGACTTTATGAATTTAGAATGCTATTAATTGTTCAATATGTTACCTTTACTAAAGATGTTAATAATGCATTAACTTTAATATTTACAGATGTTTCAACTCTTATTTTACTTCATAAAATATAAATCCAGTATAGTATGTTAACGCTTCCTAACAAAATTTTAAATTATATATTTACTTCCAAACAAAATTTTAAATTATACGAATTAATTATTTATTAAATTATTTTAACACATAAAAATAAGTATTTTTAATTCATGTCATATCAAAGAAAGGAGTGTTTTGTCCAATTATAATAATATATTATAATTAAACAAAACACTCCTCTTTTCTTTGATATCATATGACATGAATTAAAAATACATATTTTTATGTGTTATAATATTTTACATTATAAATAATGTATTCATAATATAATATAATATTTAGTACGTTAACATTATTTATAATATATCAAATTAATTTAATTTTGTATATGATTAATGATAAAAAAATTTAATTAACTGCACATTACAATGTGAAATTCAATAACGATTAAAATTCTTAATTTAGTAGTAATTCAAGAATTATTATTAAATTTTGGTGAAACTATAATTATTTCAACTACATAAACATTTTACATAACTTAAGGTTACGTTAATATAATATAATCTACGTTACTCCAAAATCACAAATTTAGGGACTAAATTTTAATGAACATTACAATTAAATAACTGTAAAATAAATAACCGTTTATGAATAAGCATTTAATGTCAAAATGAATTAAGAAATAGGTCATTATTTATTAAACTATTTTGCCACTTAAAAATGTATTTTTTATTCATGTCATTTCATATATTATATTATTTATAATATAAAATATAAAAACACATAAAAATAAGTATTCTTTATTCATGTCATATCATATCAAAGAAAAGAGGAACGTTTTGTCTCATATCATTTAATTATAATATATCATTATAATTCAATGATATGAGACAAATCACTCCTCCTTTCTTTAATATAATATGACATGGATAAAAAATTAATATAATTAAATACTATTAATAAATAAATAAATTATTATAAATATTAATTAATAAATTAAAATATTATTAATATTAATAAATTAATTAATAAAGTATTTTTTATTCATGCCATATCGCATCAAAAAAAAGAGGAGTGTTCTGTTATTTAATTATAATATTATAATTAAATGATATGAGAGACAACACTCTTCCTTTCTTTGATATGATATGACATGAATAAAAAATACCTATTTTTATGAGTTATTATGTTTCATATCATATTAAAGAAAATAGGAGTGTTTTGTCTCATAACATTTAATTATAATATATTATTATAATTAAATGATATTAGACAAAACACTCCTCTTTTCTTAGATATGATGCGTGTTTTGTCCCATATCACTGTTTGTTTTAGGTTACACTGAAATAAGAATTATACAAACTGCCTATAATAATTAAATATAATTAAAAACAAATGATCTATTGATAAATATTTTATTTTTTTATTGCGTGAGACAATTTTTATTGTAAAGTCAGATGATTCAAATTTGTGATTTATGATTCAATTATTATAATTAAATGATATGAGACAAAACACTCCTCCTTTCTTTGATATGATATAACATGAATAAAAAATATTTATTTTTATGTGTCATTATATTCATATCAAAGAAATCAGGAGTGTTTTGAATAATATAATACTATATTAATTATAATAATATAGTATTATATTGAAATGGTATGAGACAAAACACTCCATTCTTTGATATGATATGTCCCATATCACTGTTTGTTTTAGGTTACACTGAATAAGAATAATACAAAATTTCTATAATAATGAAATATAATTAAAAATAAATACTCTAATGATATATATTCCATTTCTTCAATGCATGAGACTATTTTAAAGAGCTTTACTACTGAAATTTGAAACAAATAAAAAAACACTATAATAGTTAATATACAATTTTCATTTTTTTTTTTTTTTTTTTTTTTTTTTTTTTTTTTGTTAGCTAGCATATATTGAAAATTATTATTTTACTTAAAATAAATTGATTTCCACAGATAACATTGGTGAGACACCATTTTACAAAATCCGCTAAAAGTTTCTCCCTTATAACCATAGATCAATGGGATGGAAAGCGTGATGAGGGTAGGGGGTAGGGTGTAGATCAATCAAAGGGGAAGGGAGTCCAATTGGGGGAGATAAGGAAAGCAGCAATCCAGTCAGCTTATCTGACCGTGCCATTAGTGACCGACGCTGGAAGGTTTCCAGAACAGAACCAAGCAGCTCCGTTTTTCATGCAAGAGCATCTCCCCTCTTAGAAAAAGTATGCATCTTCGCCATCAAACCATTGATATTTTTTATTTAATAAATTGTACCAGTTTTAGAACAGTGTTATTAAAATCATCTATTTAGTCATTGGTTTCACTTTTAAGTGTATGAATGAAATTTTGAATATCTTTTAAATATACTTATTTTTATGTGTTATCCTATTTCATATCATATCAAAGAAAAGAGGAGTGTTCTGTCACATATATATTTTAATTATAATATATTATACAATAATTAAATGATATGGGACAAACCACTCCTCCTTTTTGTAGAGGAGTGGTTTCCTTTTTTTTTTTTTTTTTTTTTTTTTTTTTTTTTTTTTTTGTAATATCTTTTTAGTGTATGAATGAAATTTTGAATTATTAACAATCCCATTTTTGTAAAAAAAAGTTTTACCTTTTTCCCAGTTATTTGATCAAATTGCTTAATCTTGTATTTAATTAAATTAGTTGGGAAATTTCAAAACTGAATAATTGCCTCTAAATACTGGATTGATTAGTATTTTCCAAGCTTTATTCAATACGACATTCAAATTCAAGGTAATTCTCAGATGCAGTTTTCTAATGTTGTTGTGTTTCTTATCTCACTTGGTAGACTTCTAAATTAAGCCCACGAACCAGCATGGACTCATAGTTGAAGGGAAAGGGGGCTGTTGTGATGGAGCACAGACGAATCTTAGCTTCGTGACTCTCTAAAGTCATATGAGACCGGGACCAACGGCTTTAAGTGGATTCCGAACCGTTAAAAACACCCATGGCGCCAGAGTGCTAGAACCTCGGCCATTCTGGCCCCGCAGTTTTTTAATAAATGCCATAATTAGTATTACCATCAGATGATACAGATCGCAATTACTTCATGTCAGACATTAGGCCTTGATGATTAATATGTACCATTATATTGAAAAACTTAATTTTGTTGAGTTTTGAACATGTCAAATGTTATACTAAAAAATAATCTTTGCAGGACGTTTAATTTTTCTGGTTTAATTGGTAAAAAACTTAAACTAGAAAAAAAATTTAAAAAGATGTTTCTAAAGAGAATTGAATTTTGTGGAAGTTTACGATAAACATGCATCAGATGAAATGATTTGACAAAAATGGTTTGAACAATTCAAGGACAATGATTTTGATGCGGAAGACTGAGAGGGTCCTGGTCAGCCGAAAAAAAATAAGAACTGGTGACATCCTTTCTCGTGAATGGCATCGACTAAAATTGACATATTTTAAGAAAGCGTTGAAAGAAAAATGGTCAGAATTCAATAACACATGAAAAAGTCATTTTTCAATGTGACAATGCTCAGCCATATGTTGAGAAGCAGATTAAAAATGATCTGGAAATATTTCAATGGGAAATCCTAACCATCCGCCTTGTCCTCTAGATATTACTCCCTTTGATTGCTACTTGTTTCAATGGACAACGCATTGCGTGAAAGAGGAACACTCATTCCTTTAAAGAAATAAAATATTGGCTTGATTGCGCGGATATCTTCAAAATACGACTAGATGAAAAATTCGTTTTTTTTTGCCAGAGAAAAGGGTAAAGTATCTAGAGATAGACAATAGTTTTATAGATTTTTTAAATATTTTTTTAATTGAATTATGTATGACTTTATTGAAAAGAACTTCTCAAAGTATTAAACTTAATACCTTTTAAATTTTGGCCATTATATTCCACCATATATTATATGCTACGTATCGAAGCCGAAGTGACGTCCACCATCATAAAAATGTCAGCAGTTAAAGAATTTATCGAAAATTTAGTATGGGACCTGAATGGCCGAGTGTTTAACGCTCTGGCGCTGCGTGTCACAGATATTAAGTTCGAATCAAGGATGTGCCATGGTTGCTTGTAGCGGTTCGGAATCAACTTTAGTCTTTAGTCCCGGTTTCATATGACTGTAGAGCGTCACAAAGCCCAATTTGACTTCTCGTTCACATAGTTCCCACACTGTTAACTCAGCTCTAGCCACAGTGATGTGGTATGGTGTGGTATACTAGCAGTAGTCGTAGAAAATTTACTATAAAAAACAAATACCCCTTATACCCGCTTTGCACATTAAAAAACTATTCATTTTTACATGAGTTTCTTAAAAATGAACGATGTATCCTTAAATTTGTGTTTATACATCGCTATTTACATACGTTAAAAAAGTTTATGCATCAGACTACAACGATAAAGTGTCCTGAGGTTAGATATCTTAGGTAAAGCCTGATTTTGTTCAACTATATCGGTTACCAAAATTTCAATATTGACACCCATGGGTCGATATTATCTTGTTGAAGGTCTGTTTTGGACAAAAGGGTTGATTGGGGATTGAAAAATATAATTATATTGAGTAATATTTAATACACTAAGCTTGATTATCTCTATCCTGAATGATAGCACACTAAATTGGAATAAAGTTATAAAAATAGTCAAAAAGGGCAATCCAGTTACAAAAAAATTAAATACTCTCTAATAAAGAAAATATTTAATACGTTTATTTATTAACTAAATAAAATTTCATATTAGGTGGAACATAAATTATTTCGGCAATTTCGTAATTGAGTAATTTGGTAAATAATGTACAATTCAGTGACAAATTTGTAGTATTGTATCCTGAGTTTGTGGCGCTTGTATTTCAAATACACATCCGATTGAGATGTAGTTGGCCATTGGTCATCATTGGATTGGTCGTAATTAGATTCAGGGTAGAGGGTTTGTTAAAGATGCTAAAGGTTTATTAGATTTGTTAAAGGTTAACAATCCATTGCTTTCAAAATACATTCTTGAATTAAAATTTTGATTGAAATTACCTATAACTAACTTATAATGGATATAGCGTATTATAACGTATAGCTATAATGTAAAACGTATAACGTATAATTTAATATATAACTATAACGTATAACTAACGTAACTATTACTAATGTATACCTAAAACTAACATATTGTAACGTATCAATCTGCTTTATCAATATTTTCGTATCAAGAAGATTTTTTAATGAAATCAAAGAATTTTCAATTCGAATGAATTACTGATTAAAACGATAATCAGCCAATAAAGAGAAGATGGCATAAAAAACCCTTAATGAAAACTAATTGTAATAATGAGAAGAGAATATGCCAAAAATTGCTTTGTTATTGTAAATTAAAACATTTAAATTCGAATGATTCGTTTTTTAAAGACAAGGGGAAATTAAACTTCAATGCATACTTTAAGCACTTTTATTTAATTTTATTTATCCTTAAAAATGCGTTCTATATTAATCAGTGACATTGCATGTTGAAATTTCTTATCAGATATTTGTACATTGTTCAAAAAATAAATAGTTTTTTTTTTTGGTTACTGGCATACCTGTCGTAATTTGCAAAATTGCAAAATTTAGTGGCCAATTTATATCGCCAATAGCGCTGCTTTTTAAAAAGATAAAAAAGACATACAGATTATTAAAATTTTACACCAGTAGTTTATTATGATTTAATGATATAGCATTTTATTAACCGAAAAGTATCATAAGTAAAACAAATAAAGTGGAACTATTTCTATTATAAAGTCTCGGCCTATACTAGACCTATAAAGCTTCAAGAAGAGGGCCACTTACAAGTTCATGAGAACACTTTAAATTTTATTTACAAGCATTATTTACAGATACAGAGCTCTATTTACAATGAAATGAAAATTAAAGTTATAAATTAGATACACAAGTGCAATTAATTCCAAGGACGGAGATTTTCAAAGTTCTCGAGTCTACGATGAATCTGAATCACATGTCTGCAGCAGACCTTAATTATCACAAGGATACATGATATCACAAGGAGCTCACTTTGAGAACAGACTGAAACTCCAGCCTGTTCAGTCACTTTCAGAAAAAAGGAAAACCAAAGCATCTTGTCGACTCGTCGCAGAACTCTCTTTTTTTTTCTCCAAAAACCTCCCTTTAAGAAAATCCGTCCAGAGAGGGGGTCGGCCTCCCTTGATTCTTATTGAAATCAACACTTCTACAGCCTATGGTCTATCACCAATCACGATGTAGAACTCATGGTGAAGTACTACATATTAGATTTGTAATTGTTTCAACCTGTGAAGGTCGAACAGGCAGTCTCTAATTTCATGAAGTCTCATTATCCATGGCACTGAATATCTATTGTGATATTTGAGTGATAGGTTGTTCTCATTAGTACAAAACACTAATTGCATGCGACATAAATATCCATAACACTGCTTATTTGCTGTCAAATTTAAGTGATAGGTTGCTATTATGTACTTGTTAAATAATATGCATTCTCTCTCCTGGGAACAAGATACTGCAACTCTTCTAGTGGGAAAAGAGCTATAATACAATAATTAAATTCATGTGTCGATAAAATGCTTCATCTTTTTCTCTCTGTTTATTTTAGCAAAATAATAATAACAAATATTAATATGATATATTAATATATATCATAATGGGAATGTAATAAAACATGAATTGTCTTTATATCTTCACTTCAAAATATAAATTATGTATCTTAATTGAAGTATTCCCATGACAAAAAAGCCATTTTAAAGATAAAATTTTTAAAGGCACCTAGAGTAATCCCTGCACCATTAAAAGAATTTTTAATTATCATGAGTTGTAAATTTTATTTCTGCTTCTAGCTAAAATTTTTATTTATTTCAGAAAAGTATTAGTTGAAAATTAAATTTATTGCTAACGCAAGCACAAACTATTTATTTTTTTAATTGGTATTCATTTTTTAAATAGTTTTTATAACTAGTAATAGTAATTTCATAAAATCTACAAAATTCTAAGAATAAAATTTTATAAAAAAAATTGTTTGTTGAATTATTTATATGCGGCAGACAAAACTTGGCTAATATTTGGAATATTTTTCGTTAACTATTTTTTGAGCTCTAATTAATCTTCTGAGCTCTAAATTTTTCTTGCTTTTTTATATTTGACTGAAGAATGTGCTTTTTAAATGAATTTAATAATTAAAATTTTTTTAAAAGGCATATTATAAGCAAAACAAATTTCACAAAAAAAGTTTATAAATTTCACTTTTTCACTTTATTTGAATATAAATATGAAAAATATTGCAAAGGAATTCCTTGCTAGAATTTCAATGTAAAAAATACGATTGATATTTTTTTACATATAAAATATTTTTAGTTGATTTTAAAAGAAATTCTTTAAACAAATTCTTTTTTTTTTTTTTTTGCTAGAAATATGTTTCAGAATAAAAGAATAGCGTGCGTAGTAATCCACAAATTATTACGCATATTATTCTAATTATTCCAATAATGCTGCATGGATAGATTTAAATATGAAAGAGTTTTAAGAAATATTTTTATTAACATTAATAAAATTATTATTAATTATTATTAATTAATAGTATTAATTATTATTAATTAATAGTATTAATTATTATTAATTTTATTAAAAATTACTATTATTATTAAATTAATTTAATTGCAAATATAATTCCAATTATTCCAGCAATGTGACATGGATAGAATTAAATACGAATAAATTTTAATAAACATATTTTTATTAACATTAATGCAATTTTTAGGCTATTAGGTTTATTGAAACCTTAGATCTTACAATTCATGAACGTGTAAACAATAGAAATATGTACATGTTTTACAGAATGATAAGGAACCCATTATGCATTAGGATACAGAAGTCGATATACTCATCAATGTGTTAATAACTTTTTAATAAATAAAAACCCATGCTTATAATTACAGGCGAACACAGAAGAGCGACGATACCTTTTTGCACCAATCGCAGTAGTAATCGCATATTACTTACACACACGAAATCTAAGCTTCTTTGTAATGCTTCGACTTATCTCATAAAAAACTCCGATTTGACAGAATAATTTTCTCAATACTCTATACTGAGAGTTTCATTTCAAAATTTCATAAAACAAATTTCAAGAATTCATTATTTAAAATTTCTGCAATTCCCTCTTCTACATTTGACACGTTGGTGGGCATTAGGGCTGAACTTCAATCCACAGGTAACATCATTGTAGACGCTGTTTAAAAAAGAGGAGATTCGATGGCATTTGTGATGTTCAGCATCTTGCCTCATTAGTCAGACTGCCTGGTGGGAGTTTTTCCGGTTTTATCCCCTACGATATTCAAATGGTAGTTTCCAGTAAAAGTTTTTCCGGAAGGCACTGCCCTCCTTCTTCAGCGACTCCGAGTCAAGTCAGACTTATACCTACTTGTGCTCCATCACAACAGAAGCTGCCTCCTTTCCCTCCATCCATATTCATGGAGAGGCCCTCCCTCGTTGCTGGGTACTGAGGATTAGTCACAACAACATTATGCTTAGCACTTCGATTCAATTACAACGCTAGTTTCTTCAAATTTTTAAATATAATACCTTCTAGTTATACATGATTTCAAACTAGCAAAAAAAAAAAAAAAAAATAGAATTGGATTGTAAGATAAATAATGCCGGATTTTAACTTATCAAAATTCAAGTTGATATAAATACTAGTTCGATTTTGATAGCAGTTTATTTAATTATTTTAAACGTATTGTTAGGATCTGTATTCCACGCTTCTTAAACTTCTATTTTAATTTTTATTTTCCAGAAAAGTGATGGAACATCATACGTTGCATATTCGTTATATCATGCTTTTTGAATTTAGACTGCATGCAAATGGTGCAAAAGCAGCTCGAAACATTTGTCCGTTGTGTCCAGGATATGCATGTTAAATTCAAGTTTAACTTTGTTTTAATAAGTTTCGAGTAAGGAATTTTAGTATTGAAATTTAACAAAGAATTGGTCGGCCAATGCAAGTTTATTTTGATGATTTGAAAGTACTGATAGAATCAGTATCCCACATAACAAGTCGAAAACCATCACTCTACTGAGTACAAACAACGGTACAAGAATACCTAAAAATGATAGGAAAGGTTTTATGGGCTAATGTTCGAATTCTGATTAAGCTTACAGCTCAAAACCGTCAGCAACGTAATACATTAACGTAACGTAAATATTTGAAAATTACTAGCCACAAGAAATCAAATTGATCCTTTTTTAAAGTGCGTAGTGACTGGAGATGAAAATACAGTACGCGAAGACATTACGAAAGACAATGGTTAACCCAAAAGAAAGCCTATTCCCACAGCTAAGTCAGGATTTCATCTAAAGAATTTTTCTTCGCATTTTGCGGGATATGAAAAGGATGGTTTATTTTGAACTGCTTGACGATAGCCAAAGTGTCATCTCAATCTGTCGAATTATTATCATAATCCTCACTGCCGACAATTAGAGAATATAGGCTGGATGTAATTCTTCACCAAGTTAATATTCGGCCTCACATAGTGACGAATAACTCAAGAGAAGCTGAATAAAATTGAATTAGAAATTTTATCGCATCTACATTTATAGTCCAGACATAGTCCCCATTACATTATTATTTATTTAGGTTTCTGCACCATTTTCTTGATTGCAAAATTTCAGTAGTAAACAGAAGATCGAATATTCTCTGCAAAACCAAAAAATGTTCTTCCGAGATGGAATCAAAAAGCTGTCCTAAAGATAGTTAAAGATTATAGAAAAGGACAATGAATATATTAATGATCAAATATTTGCAAATATTTTTGCATATTTGCAATATATATATATATAACGGGGTTTCTTTTCTTTGCTTTCAAAATTACCTATCTAAATTATGTATTGCTTTTTGTTGTGAACTTTATAGATGCACCAGATTTGACATCTGTAATCCTTTACTTGAACAGCCCCACGCAGATCTGCCACATTTGGCTAATTTTAATTATTTGGCTAATTTCAGAGGTTGCTGGCTAAAAGAAAAATAATTATTTTACTTTTTTTTCTACATATCTGAGCTAATTTTTCTTAAGTTTAATATAATATGTATAAATAGCATTTATACATATTATAATAAAAATATTATAGATAAAATATATAAATATCGATTCTCAATTGTGATATTTATTTATTTTATATTATGTATTTTTTCCTGGTTATTCAGAATGGAATAATTTCATTGCTTTCGTTTGAAGTTTTTTTTTGGTCTGTAGATTCATTTGTTCTGTTTGAGTTAATTATATTAATATTATTGATTTTTTTATAAAAATTATTAAGTTATGAATTCTGATTATTAAGTTATAGTATTTTTGCTTAAGTGTGAGTCGTCATCGCGTCGATTGCTGATTTGTTATGGTGAATGTCTTAAAAAGTAATTTTTGCTTAATAATTATTGTTAAATTAATAATATTTTATGTATGATCCGTATCCTCACGCATACTTATTCTATAAATGATTTTTTAATGCAAGTAAAGAGTTATAAAATGCACTTAACTTTTATATAATTAATATTTTAAATATACCACAAATGACCATGATTTATTAATTTTTGGTCAATAAATAAAGGTTTGAGTTTTTATACAGATCTATTTAATTTTTATAATGGAGAATTAAAAAAAGAATGAAATTTCTTGAGCATTCTGCTTTCTTATTAATGTTTTAAAAATAATTATTTTGCAAAACATTTTTTTTTTACATGTCTCTCTAGTTCAATAAGCATTGCATTGGAGAATATCAGCAATCTTCATATACTGCATGGATTTTTCTTTTGCATCTATTTGCAGATATTCAAAGGAGAATGAAGTACAAGAAATTAAATATGAAAATAATATCTGAAATATTAACCTAATGAAGAAGTAGAAGAATATGAAAAAAAAAATCTATTTTTGTTGTTGTTTTTTATCCCACTTGGTCGACAGCAACATCTAGGCCAAATCCATGAACTCGTGTTTCTAAAACAATGAAAAACCGCTATAGGACATGAGCACAACTGACTCTTCTGGCAATCAATGCATGTCAAGATATGGGCAGAGGTTGCTTGAGTCAAGCTACATTTCAGGCAAAAAGGACAGGGTTAGTTGGTGTACCTCAATTCTACCAACCCCTTATCAAGTTGGTGTAGAATAGCGCCACTGTAGCCCATGCATTTCGTAAAAGGCGACTAAAAGGCGTACCAAGAGCCCTGGGTTATAACAGGGTGGGGTATAAAGTCAGACTCTCCCTTTGAGTGCCTCATGTTTTTGTGCCACAAGGGCAATAACAAAAAGAAGCTGCATTTTTTTTTTTTTAACTCTATATCAGGACCCTATTTTTAAAGTAATGTAAATTTGTAAATCTATTTTACCATAATTTGCATTTAAATTAATGTTATGTACATTTAAAAAAATATTTTTAATGTAATTTACATTTAAATTAATGTTATGTACATTTTTAAACCTATTTTTAATGTAATGCAGATGTAAAGGAATTAATGAAATTTAATGAATGGTTAATGATATATAAGTTAAAAACTAGTAATAGAAAATTGAAAAAATATATATCATTAAAATAAAGTTATTAAATAATATAAAATTATATAATAATATTATTAATATAATTATTATTAAAATAAAATTATAAAATTATATAAATTATTAAAATAAAATTATTAAATTAATTTTAAATTACTAAATAGTTATTGAATAAATTTTAAAATTGATGTATTTTAAATGTATTTACATTATTGGTCTACTATAATATTTGGCGAACTTTGGCGAAATTTTGCCTAATCATTGGCTAAAAATACTGCAACTCATGTGGCAACCTTATCCACAGATGCCACTCCTGTTCCAAATTGCAATAAATAAATAAAAAGGGCAATAAAGCTTCCTATTGCAGACTTGGTAATATGAAAGCTGTTACATACTACCTATCACAGGTAGCAAATGACATCAAATGAAGTGTCTATCATTAAAAAAAGCAGCAATAAAATACAACAGCAATATTTTTAGTTGTATACAGTAATAATGTCTGTATATATTTCTCTGATATGGTATAGGTTTTTTTTTATTTTCAATATGTTTGGTTGCTTTTATTTCTTATAAAGTTAATCATTTTGACAAGCTGTTTTATAACTCCTTTATACTTTTCACAGTCAATTGCAACATTATTACATTATTAATATTTTAAAATATATATTATAAAAAAAACACAAAATATTAAACGCAATTATGATGATATTCTTATTAAAAAGTTGGATATTAAAATAAGCTGAATACTTTGATTCCTTATATATATTGTATATATTATTTTATTTAATAATATTATTATTTATTTATATTATATTTTATATTTCTTATTATACATATATTTTATAGAAATATAATCTGTAAAAAAGTGATGTATCGAATATACAGATACATAGTTTTATATTGATTATATTTAAAAATACTTGAGTCATATCTGTTACATTTTTCTAGTTTTAGTATAAAATTTTTGTAAAATGTTATTTTTATTTTTGATCATCGTAGGAAATGCAAAGGAAGGAATAACTTTTAAAAATTTTAAATTTCTTTAAATGTTAAATAAATTTAAAAAATTAATATTAATCAAGCAAATTAAATATTCCAATACTTTACAAGTATTTCAAATTTATGCTTCGAATCCTTCATTAGAGGATTTTACACTTTTTTTAATTTCTTTTAAGTTTAAAACTATTTTAATTAATTAATTAAAATTATATTTAACTGAAAATTTTTAACGATGTACCATTTTTTTTTTTTTTTTTTGCAAAAAACCAAAAGTTTGATATTAAATATTTTTGAAATCTTTAATACATAACTGTAACTGCCAAAACTAAAGTAAATTTTAGAATCTGGAATCTATCTTCTGAAATACAAATCTCTTTTTTCGTAAATATTCATCAAAAATAAAGTTTACCGCATTCTTAGCCAATGTATTGCTCAGATTATCTCATGCATGTTAAGTACAGAAATTCATGAAAGAAGGATTCTTAAAGCATAAGATATCGTTTAGACGTATGACGCTATTCAAGTTTCTATTTTTATTGTAAAAAAAAAAAAAAAACTTCACGGCTTTTTATAATTAATTAAAATTTCTAATTAATTAATCTTCGATTTTTGCACAAGATAAATTTGATATTAGATATTTTTGAAATCTTTAATACATAACTATAAATGCAAAAATAAAGTAACTTTTAATGTCTGGAACCTCATATACGTTAGAGAAATTCATGAAAGGTATATTTTTAAAGCATAAGATATCATTTAGACGCATGATACTATTCATTACTTTTATTTTTATGTTAAAAAAATACTTCGCAGCTTTTTCTAATTAATTAAAACTTCCTATCGTATCTGAAGCATTCAGCCTAATTCCATTTGAAATCTCATCAACAAAATATTTTAAAAGTACGTCTTATAAAATTAGGTGAGGAAAAAAGGTCAAATTCCAATTAATTAGAGCACTTTAAAGTAATTAGGTATCAATTGGGAAACGTTTTTGATTTACGTTGAAAAAGTCATTTTAATGATACAAACCTTTTAGACTTTGCAAACTCTGCACTAATCTTTTACTAATCAAATAGATTTTTTTTCAATACTTATAAACAGGATGTATTTTTTTATTAATCCGTCCAATCCAATCTTCTTTCATAAAAAGCGTCCGATTTTGAAAACTAATTTTATAAAGACTTTAATCTGAGAGAGTTCTATTTATACTAATGTATACAATTTTTTTCTATTAAATCTAGAAAGCTATTCAAAATGAGTATTGAATGGTCTTATAATCTGTATTAATATAAGTCTTTTAGACTGCTATATTCCGCAGTTATATTAAGTGTTGGTTTTTTTGTATACATTTTTTTAATTCTAAGTATATGTAATTTTTTTGCAGATCATTTTGGCTTTTTTTCCAGTGTTGTATTTTTGGATCTATTCAATTATATTTATCCCATACTTCAACTTCGGATACTTCAAAATGCCAGTAAACTAAAAAATTTTTATTTTTTCTGCAGCATTGAAAAAAAAAAAATCGAAATTTTAAGCTCTCGGGCCAATTTTAAATTGAAAATATTTTACTTTTCACACAGATGTCAAGGATAGTGCCAGTAAACTAAAAAATAAAAAAAAAATTGATTTATCTGGAAAATACATATATATTGAAACATAAGTACTACATTTATCTGGAAAATACATATATATTGAAACATAAGTACTACATTTATCTGGAAAAAAAATATATGCTTTTATTTGGAAACCAAAAAAAAAAAAAAAAAAAAATGTTGCCTTTGTCAGGAGAATGTATGTATATCGAAACAAAAAAAAGTATTACTTTTATTTGGAAAATGCATATATATATATCGAAACAAAAAAAAAAATTGTTTTTGTCAGGAGAATGCATATATATCAAAACAAAAAAAATATCGCTTATGTCAGGAAAATGCATATATATATCGAAAACAAAAAATGTTGCTTTTCTCAGGAGAAGGAATATACATCGAGACAAAAAAAAATATTGCTTTTGTCAGAAAAATGCATATATATCGAAATATAAAAAAGTACTACTTTTGTTTGGACAAGGACTGCGTGTCGAAACATGAAAAGCGCTACATTTATCTGGAAAATACATATGTATTGAAACATGGAAAGTATTACATTGATCTTCAAAATACATATCTATCGAATCATCGAGAATTTTGAAATAATTATCTCTTTAAGAATACGATGTAAAAAATAATTAATTAAAAATTATATAAAAATCAACATTCTAACAACAAATCTTGATATTACCACCATAGCCCAAATTCAAAGCAAACTTCAGAAAGGTTTTTCCTTCTAAGCCCACTGGTTCTTTTCTACTATTGCGCACCACCATATTCTTGGGGGCAACTGGCGATCGGAAGCTATGGAGTTTATAGCCCGTCTACCAACTGCCCAGGACGGTAACACTAAATTCTGGAACGGTAAGCCTCCAGCAGCAATTAAACGCAAGTGGATGGTAGCATTAGTTATCGACAAACTGGGCAGTTATGGAAAAGCGCAGCCCTTATCTCTGCCCGGACGTTAAGCGATTCCGGGGTGACGAAAGTGGGCTCTTAGTCCGGAAAACGGTCGGACACAAATGCAGAAAGTTCCCCGCCATCAATGAATTGTTGAAGTTGCGGTCCATCATTTCTTCATGGCTTTCGGGCGGGGGAAAAGAATCGCTGTGGAAGGAGAATTTATTGAGTCGTGGTGTTTTCGGAATTAAATGGTGGCATTTGTTGCTGAGGAAGGCGATCTTTATTGGAGAATGTTGTTTAGTTTTAATGCGATTTGGAATTGGAGACTATGTTGCCTGTAAGAGATGTAGTTTTTTTACTTATATCAGTGTTTTGATTTTATGGTTTTGGTTTAAACTTTTTCTGGAAATTCATTGTAGTTTATTTGGTAAAAATGACTATTGTTATTTTATGTCTATTCTTTTTGGACAATTTATGTTAATTTAGTTTAAGCTTTAAAACATAAACATTAACATTATTTTAAACTTTTTCATGACTATTTAAGCTGTCATCTTTCACAATAAATGAAACAAGTTTGCCATACAATGAATTTAATGTTGTTTGGGATTTGAGGTTCGTGTTTTTTACTGGCAGAATTTTCAACTAGAATTTTGAATGTTTTTTCACTTTCATTTTTTTTTTCTTTATTTTAATAATAATTTCACGGTCACATATAATTCATTTTTTAAAATATTTATACCATGAGTTGAAATAACTATAAGAAAGTTTAAAAGGATGGTGTTGTCAATTTACAAAAATTGAAAAATCTGAATCATCATTAAAAGTCATCGTTAAAATCCATCTTAAAATGTTTGTAGATTTATTGATTTGGAACTTGCACATATACTGAAAAATAAGAAGGAGTTTCTTTTATCAAGAAATTGCATTATATTGAAGTGTGAAAAAGAACTGCTTTTGTTTGGACAATGTCTGTATGTTGAAAACATGACAAACTACTACATTTACCTGGAAAATACATATGTTTCGAAACATGAAAATGAAAAAAGTGAAAAATATATTTTATGTGAAATGTACACGGATTTCGAAACATGAAAATGTAAAGTTTACCATACAAGGAATTTGATGTTGTTTTGGATTTCATGTTGTTTTGGATGTTGTTTTGGATTTCCTACTGGCAGAATTTTGATCTGGTATTTTGAAATAATTATATCTTTAAGAATACGAAATAAAAAAAAAATTATACAAAATTATACAAAAAGCAAAATTCCAACATCAAATCTTGATATCATCAGATCAGATCAGATCATCAGATCTTGCAAAATTCCAACATCAAAGTCAAAGCCAACATCAGCGGGTTTTTCCTTCTAAATCCACTGGTTCTTTTCTGCAATAGCTCACCACCATATGTGTTAGTTTTAAAACTGGCGATCGGAAGCAAATCGTTTAGTTTATAGCCCGTCTTACCAACTGCCCAGGACGGTAACATTTTTGAAATTCTGGAACGGTAAGCCTTCCCCAGCAATTAAACGCGAGTTAATGGTAGCATTAGTTATCGACAAACTACGCAGTTATTGGGAAAGCGTTGTTTGGGTTTAATGCCCGATTTTAAGCGATTCCGGGTGACGAAGACGTAGTTTTTTAGTCCAGAAAACGATTACACAATGTTTAGGATTAGAAGTTTTCTGGGAATTAAGTGAAATGAATGAATTATTCGATGAAAGTGATTGTTGTTCATTTTTGTCTTTGCTTTTTCGCTTTAAAAAGAATTTAGTTGTTTAAAATTTATTGAGTTATTTTAAATGGTTCATGACATTTGTTGAATCTGAAGAAGACTGTCATGTTTATTGAAGCAAGTTTGTTTAATGTTTCAGTTGTGATTTGATATTTGAAGTTCGTGGTTTCCTGTAAGAGATTTTCAACTTGTTATTTTTATTTTTTTTCTATGCGTATTTTAATAATATGGTTTCACAGCTACATATAATTTTTTTTAAAAAATTTTAGTGCATAAATTATTCGTTTAAAAATTTTTGTTATTTTATGTCAATTTTTTTTTTTTTTTTTGGAAATATATGTTAATTTATTTTCAGCTTTAAAACATAAACTTTAACATTATTTTAAACTTTTTCATGACTATTTAAAAAGTGAAAAGAATCATAAAGAAGAAAGCTGTCATATTTCACAATAAATGAAGCAAGTTTGTCATAGAATGTATTTGTGTTGTTTGATATTTGAGGTTCGTGGTTTCTACTGGCAGAATTTTCGACTAGAATTTTGACTTTTTTTTTTTTTTTTTCTTTTCTTTTTTTCTTTTTTTTTTTTTCTTTTTTTTTTTTTTTTTTTTTTTTTTTTTTTTTTTTTTTTTTTCATTTTAATAATAATTTCACGGTTACATATAATTTATTTTTTAAAATACTTAAACCATGAGTTGCAATAAAAAAAAGAAAGTTTAAAAGGATGATTTTGTCAATTTACAAAAATTGAAAAATCTGGATCATCTTTAAAATCCATCTCAAAATGTTTGTAGATTTATTAATTTGAAACCTGCATATATACTGAAAAATGAACAGGGGTTTCTTTTATCTGGAAAATGCATATATCAAAATAAAAAACAATATTGTTTTAATCAGGAAAATGCATATATAATATCGAAGTATGAAAAATGTTGCTCTGTGTGGACAATTTCAGCACGACGAAAGCAGGAAAAAGTACTACATTTACTTGAAAAATACATATGTATTTAAACATAAAAAAGCATTGTTTTTATGTGAAAAATACATAGATTTTCAAACAGGAAATTTAAAATTATTTTTATGTGAAAAATTAAATTATACTTAAATCTGGACTCCAGACACATTCGTTTTGTTCTTTAAGATTTGGGAGTCATGTTTCCTCCTGGTAGAATTTTCATTTAGAGTTTTGAATTAATTATCTCTTTAAGAATACGAAGTAATAAAAAATAATTTTAAAATTATATAAAAATAAACATTCTAACATCTAATCTTGATATAACCACCATAGTGCCAAAGTCAAAGCAGAACTTTTCTAGCAGATTTTTCCTTTTAACCAAACTGGTTCTTTTCTGCAATAGCGCACCACCATATTCTTAGGGGTCAACTGGCGATCGGAAGCTATGGAGTTTATAGCTCGTCTACCAACTGCCCAGGACGGTGACACTAAATTTTGGAACGGTAAGCCTCCACCAGCAATTAAACGCAAGTGGATGGTAGCATTAGTTATCGACAAACTGGGCAGTTATGGAAAAGCGCAGCCCTTATCTCTGCCCGGACGTTAAGCGATTCCGGGGTGACGAAAGTGGGCTCTTAGTCCGGAAAACGGTCGGACACAAATGCAGAAAGTTCCCCACCATCAATGAATTGTTGAAGTTGCGGTCCATCATTTCTTCTTGGCTTTCGGGCGGGGAAAAAGAATCGTTGTGGAAGGAGAGTTTATTGAGTTGTGGTGTTTTCGGAATTAAATGGTGGCATTTGTTGCTGAGGAGGGCGATGTTTATTGGAGAGTGTTGTTTAGTTTTAATGTGATTTGGAATTGGAGAAAATGTTGCTTGTAAGAGATGTATTTTTTTTCTTTTTACTTCTATACGTATTTTAATTTTATGGTTTTGGTTTATAATTTTACTGGAAACTATTATTCCAGTAAAATTTTAAACCAATTAATTCGAGGAAAATGATTATTGTTTATTTATGTACTTAATAATTTCAATGAAAATGATTGTTGTTATTTTATGTCTATTCTTTTTTGAAAATTTATGTTAATTTAGTTTATGCTTTAGAACATAAACATGTATTTCATACTTGTTCACAATTTTTAAAAAGGAAAAGAATACAGAAGAAAGATGTCCTCTTTCGCAAAAAATGAAAACAATTCTTGGAAATTTATTGTGTGTTTAATTGATGATGTGTTTTTTAAAGTAATTATTGGAATCAAATAGTTGACTTTTAAAATATATGGTATAACAATTGCAAAAATATTGAATACATTCAGTAATTATTATTTCCATGATAGAAATCTGCATGTCGGCAAATATGTAGTGTTCAACTTTTGGTGTCTATAATACATCAATGGAATTCGAGTTGACTTTTTGTATTATAGTGATGCTAATAAACTACATTTAAATTTATCCTTCCATCATTTCATCTCTTATATATTAATCATCCAAAAGTTTCCTAAAAACAATTAAAACCAAACAAAATTTAACACCATTCATTTTATTATTTTCTTTTTATTGAGTTGTATAGCCAACGGCCGTACCATGCTGAATATACCGGTTCTTTTTAGATCACCGAAGTTAAGCATCATTGGGCGCGGTCAGTACTTGGGTGGGTGGCCACCTGGGAACACTGCGTGCCGTTGGCAAATTTGGGACCTAAATGGCCGAGTGTCTAGCGCTATGGCGCTCGGTGTCCCACAGGTTTCGGGTTCGAATCCCGGCGGTGCCATGCATGTTTGTAGTGGTTCGGAATCCACTTTAAGCCGTAGGTCCTGGTCTTCTATGACTGTAAGAGCGTGACGGAGCAAAAGTCAGGCTTCTACCTACGGGTGCTCCATCACAACAGAAGCTGCTTCCTTCCCCTTCAATCATGAGTACGTACGGGCTCGTGGGCTTGGCCAGCCAAGTGGGATAAGAAACAACAACAACAACATTGAGTTGTGGTGTTTTCGGAATTAAATGGTCGCATTTGTTGCTGAGGATGATGATGTTTGTTGGAGAATGTTGTTTGGTTTTAATGTGATTTGGAATTGGAGAAAATGTTGTCTGTAAGAGATGTAGTTTTTTTTACTTATACGAGTGTTTTAATTTTATGGTTCCAGTTTAGAATTTTTCTGGAATAATTTATTACAGTTATTGTTATTTTATATGTATTCTTTTTGGAACTTTATGTTAAAGCTTTAGAACATAAACATTAATATTATTTTAAACTTATTCACAATTATTTAAAAAATGAAAAGAATCATAAAGAAGAAAGCTGTTCTCATTCGAAATTAAATAAATGAAAACAATTATTGGAAATTTGGGGTGTGTTTAATAAAGATGTGTTGGTTCTTTCCTTCCTTAAAGGAAAGCCTTCCTAGTTGAAGGTCTCCCTTTGTGAGATTCAATTATGAAGCAGTTAAGCTTAATTCCCACAGGGTACAAATATCGCAAGTTACAAAGTCAGAAGCCGAATCTCTTGTCCACGCAAATAGGATTGCATGGCGTTCTTTGATGTTACATCTGGCAGGAATTTATTTTATTAGTTTACAAATTTCGCTGGAATACAAAACAATTGTTATAATCAATTTACTGATAATCATTTACAATTAGAGCATATATTACTTCCTTTACTTCTGCCTAAGCCTATGCATATTTGCCACTGTATAATAAGACCACTAATTGGTGGTCTCATAAATTTATAATTATAATTTGGTATGTCAATATTTATCACTGATGTCACTACACTCCTAGGAACAATCTTTGGAGTACGAATGCAGATCATCAATTCAATAGAGAAACATTCCTGTTGGCAGATTTATTGTGTTTATTATCAATGTAAACACAATATTTTGATTAATTTGTTAAGCTTGGAAGTGTGTTGTCTTAGATATTAAAAACATAAATAATATTGCAAAACATTTGAATTATATAATATACAAAAGTGGGCATTGTTTATTATAACATAAACCACTTGTAATGTTGAAATTTTAAATTATTCAAAATTTTGAACACTTAACTTTTAATGAGAATTTGCTTTTAATGATCACGTTTCGCATAATTTTGTTTGAAGCCATTTATTATAATATTCGTAATCATCTAAAAATGTATATTAAAATAAATTAGTTTTTATAAGCAACTGGTGGTACAGAGATTAAAATTAGTTATCAATTTTCTAAAGATTCTACAGAAATATTAATTGCTCTTCTATTCCAACAAACTATTTCCAAGTCTTGTATAATTTGTTTCTCAAAATTCCTATAATTTCTGTTTAATAGTTTTTGTATTTTTGAATCAAAGATGGTTATCTTTTTTCACAAAACTTTGCCATATTTTTCTTAATTGCTTTCTGTCATTACTAATAATTAGTCTCATTCATAAATTCTTTTCAAATAAAAGCTTGAAAAGAAATATCTTTGCTATTACAAAAGTTCAAAAGTTTCAATAATTCTCTTTTAGGAAAAAAATAATAGTAAAAGTAATGAGTAAATTAAGAACATATAAAAATTGAAAGCATTTTACCGAATATAAAAAAAAACATCTTTTACGTTATAAAATCGATTTAGTAAGAGAAATAAATAAACGTCAAATTCTAAGATGAAATAAATAAGTAACAAACAAAAACAGTTCTTTTCCAAATTTCTCAAACACCAAATCACAATGAGGCAACTTTTTTTAATTATCAATGCTACAATTATTGATTATTATTTTTTTTTAATAAAGCCATCTTTTAATTTTTTGTTATTCGAACACACAAAAAATATTTTTAAAAAATCAGCATTTATAGCTTTCTATTTCAGAAAACCAGAATTTATTCATCATCTTATGTGAATAGATTTCATCAACCAAACGTGTTTTTTTACTCGGAAAAATATGACGGAATTTTTTCTCGCCAATTTCGTACGATATCGCCAAATTTTCGATTCAAAGATTTTTCCCCCGGAACAAAAAAGAAAAAGTGAAGCTTGAGGATAATTTCAACACTCGATGGATTTATTCTTTATTTTTTCTGGAGAATGTGCCAAAACTATTATTTGATTACTGGGCGAAACTTATTTTTTTCTATTTCCTACTTCACATTGATTTTCAGTCGAACACTCGATTTACGGAAGTCTTAACATTCTCAGGAGGGATTTGTTAGAAAGAGTGGAGGAATCAAAGAGCAAATAAAACATTAAATTCTGGAACTGAAGAAAAGGGTTTCTGTGTCTGACGCTTATGTTTTATGCTGTGTCATACTCTTATATTTTCCATATGCTTCACTCATGTGTTCCAATAGGATGTCTTTATTACGTTAAAAATTCAGTTACTACTGTTGGTAATATGTGATAATGCCAGTATGTTCATTTGTGAACAAATTATACAATACTTTGCTACATTCATTTATAAAGTAGTTAAGCTGGATTCACACCGTTTATAAAGATCGTAAGTCACAGAACATCAACCAGTCAGATGTCGAATCTGAGGACTGAATTGTTAGGTCTCTGGTCTTTGGTACCACAGGTTTCAGGTTCAAATCCTGGTGGTGGCATGGATATTCGTGGCTCGGAATTCCCGTTAAACTGTAGGTCCTGGTCTAATCAGCCTAAAGTGTGCAAAAATTGACCGTAGAGAGGCAATCCAAACCAAACCTGTCCACGCAAGCAGGATTGCCTGACGTTTTCTGGTGTTATATCGGGAAGATATCTGTTTTACTAGTTTACAAGTTTCACTTGAATAGAGAAAATATTGCCATAATCAATTTACTAATAGCGCATATTCAAATGCACTTTTGTAGCGTTTTAATCACATGCTTTAATCATGTTGGGAGTTCGAATCTCCATCTTGAATTCAATGAAGAAACATTACTGATTGCAGATTAATAGTGTTTGCGTTGTTGACGATTCTTATCCCACTTTCTATACATCAACATCTAGAGCAAGCCCACGAACCCACATGGTCTCATGGTAGAAGGGAAAGGGGCAGCTTCTGTTACGGTGGAGTACCAGTAGGTAGAAGTCTGGCTTAGCTTCGTGACGCTGTAGGTGTGTCAGGCTTACTCCAAACAGCCATATTGGACTGAAAGCTACAGTTTAAAGGAATTCAGAACTAATACATGGCATCGCAAGAATTCGATTCCTAAACCTGTTTCTCTCACCGCTATTCACTCGGAAATTCAGTTCCCAATGTGTTTATGCACAGCCTAAACACAATATTTTGCTCAATTTGTTGGACTTGGAATTGAGCTTTCTTAGGTCTTAAAAACTATAAATGAGAATTAAAAATAATTGAATAACGTAATATAGAACAGTTGGCATTATTTACTAGAGCATAAACCACTTGTAATGTTAGAAAACTTCATTTATTCATAATTTTGAACACTTAACTTATAAAGAGAATTTGCTTTTAACGATCAAAATTATTATAATATTGCTTCAAGCCATTTATTGTAATATTCTTAATCATTTAAAAATGTATATTAAAATAAATAAGTTTTTATAAGCAACTGTTGGTACTAAGATTAAAATTGGTTATCAATTTTCTAAAGATTCAACAGAAATATTAATTGCTCTTCTATTCCAACAAACTATTTCAAAGTCTTGTATAATTTGTTCTATAATGACAAACAAAGTTCTTAAAACTTTTATTTAATAGTTTTGGTATTATTCAATCAAAGATGATTAACTTTTTACAAAACTTTGTCCTATTTTTCTTTATTGCTTTCTGGCATTGCTAATAATTAGGCTCATTCATAAATTCTTTTCAAAAAAAAACCTTGAAAAGAAATATCGTTGCTATTACTAAAGTTCAAAAGTTTTAAGAATTGTCTTTCAGAAAAAAAGTAATAGTAAAAGTAATGAGTAAATTAAGAAGATATAAAAATTGAAAGCATTTTACCGAATATAAAAAAACCATCTTTTACGTTACAAAATCGATTCAGTAAGAGAAATAAATAAACGTCAAATTCTAAGATGAAATAAATAAATTCCAAACAAAAACAGTTCTTTTCCAAATTTCTCAAACACCAAATCACAATGAGGCAACTTTTTTTAATTATCAATGCAACAATTATTGATTATTATTTTTTTTTAATAAAACCATCTTGTTATTCGAAAACACAAAAAATATTTTTAAAAAATCAGCATTCATAGCTTTCTATTTCAGAAAAGCAGAATTTATTCATCATCATATGTGAATAGATTTTATCAACCAAACATGTTTTTTTACTCGGAAAAGTATGACGGAATTTTTTCTCGCCAATTTCGTACGATATCGCCAAATTTTCGATTCAAAGATTTTTTCCCCCGGAACAAAAAAGAAAAAGTGAAGCTTGGGGATAATTTCAACACTCGATGGATTTATTCTTTATTTTTTCTGGAGAATGTGACAAAACTATTATTTGATTACTGGGTGAGACTTATTTTTTTCTATTTCATACTTCACATTGATTTTCAGTCGAACACTCGATTTACGGAAGTCTTAACATTCTCAGGAGAGATTTGTTAGAAAGAGTGCAGGAAACAAAGAGTAAACAAAACATTAAATTCTGTAACTGAAGAAAAGGTTTTCTGAGTCTTAGGCGTATGTTTTCCATATGTTTCCCTCATGTGTTACATTATGTGTCTTTATAACGCTTAAAAAATCAGTTTATACGATATATGTTTTTATTACTTTAAAAAATTCAGTACAGTTTCAGTTTTTCAATTTTACATTTTAATTTAATTTCGTGGAAAATTCATAATCTCAATAAGCATATTTATAAAAGCATTAATGCAAAACATATTTGTATAGTAAAAATAATTTTTAATTTATGAAATTGTCCGATTCGTACGGACGATTCTAGATTCAACGATTATTCTAGACTCAACGTGCGTAATTAGGGTGAAGAAGAGTGTAGATTCTAGCCTCTTATTGTTCTTTACAGTTATTGCTTTTCGAAGCAAAAGACTCGATGATAGCTGTAAAAAGAGTGGTTAAAAGTCTCACATCACCAATCAGACTACCTAGTGGAAGAATTTAAGGTTTACTCTATGTTACATTAATTCATGAAACAGTTACGCTGGATTCCAATTGGATACGAAGATCGCAAGTCACAAGCTTGAAGTAGTCACGTCTAGGGGCCGAATCACTTGTCTACTCAAATAGGATAGCCTGAAGTTCTTTGATGTTATATCTGGCAGGTAACTGTTCTGCTAATTCACAAATTTCACTGGAGTACAGAAAATTTGTCGTAATCAATTTACTAGTAACAATTTACGATTCGGCATGTACTACTTCCATTACCTTTGACTGTGCCTGATCATTTTTGTCACTGTATAATGAGACCACCAATTCGTGGTCTCATAATTTCATTGTTATAACTTGGTGGGTCAACATTTATCATTGGTGTCACTACACTCCTAGGAGCAATCTTGGGAGTTCTCTTCGTCTTGAATTCAATAGAGAAACATTCCTGTTGCAGATATATTGTATTTATTATCAATGTAAACACAATATTTTGTTTAATTTATTAGGCTTTAAAATGATATATCTTATATCTTAAAAAACATAAATGACTTCAGAACAACTGAATAATTACAGTTATAATTGTTACAACACCGTAATAATCAATAGTTGGCATTTTTTACTAGAACTTAAATCACTTGTAATGTATGAAAATTTCATTTATTCAAAATTTTGAACACTTAACTCATAACGAGAATTTGCTTTTAATGATCAAGATTCTCATAATTTTGCTTAAAGCCATTTATTATAATATTCTTAATCATCTAAAAATGTATATTAAAATAAATTAGTTTTTGTAAGCAACTGTTAGTACCAAGATTAAAATTAGTTATCAATTTTCTAAAGATTCCACAGAAATATTAATTGCTCTTCTATTCCAACTATTTCAAAGTCTTGTATAATTTGTTCTTTAATGACAAACAAAGTTCTTAAAACTTTCATTTAATAGTTTTGATATTTTTCAAACAAAGATGATTAATTTTTTTACAAAATTTTGTCGTATTTTTCTTTATTGCATTTTGTCATTACTAATAATTCGTCTCATTCGTAAGTTCTTTTCAAACACAAGCATGAAAAGAAATATCTTCGCTATCACAAAAGTTCAAAAGTTTTAATAATACTTTTCCAGGAAAAACAATATTAAAGTAATTGAGTAAATTAAGAACATATAAAAATTAAAAACATTTTATCAAAGATAAAAAAAAAAAAACTTTTACGTCACAAAATAGATTCAGCACCTGAAGTGAATAAAAATCTAATTCTGCGATGAAATAAATATGTTCCAAATTAAAAACAATTCTATTCCAAATTTCTGAAACACCAAATCACAATGAGGAAAATTTTTTTTAATTATCGAGGCTACAATTATAGATTTTTATTATTTTTTATAATAAAGACATCTTTTAATTTTCGTAATTCGAACACACAAAATATATATAAGATTAAACAACATTTATGGCTCTGTATTTCAAAAAACCAGAATTTATTCATCTTCTTATGTGAATAGATTTCATCAACCAAACATATTTTTTTACTCGGAAAAGTATGACAGAATTTTTTTTCTCACCAATTTCGTATGATATCGCCAAATTTTCGATTCAAAGATTTTTTCCCCCGGAACAAAAAAGAAAAAGTGAAGCTTGAGGATAATTTCAACACTCGATGGATTTATTCTTTATTTTTTCTGGAGAATGTGCCAAAACTATTATTTGATTACTGGGTGAGACTTATTTTTTTCTATTTCATACTTCACATTGATTTTCAGTCGAACACTCGATTTACGGAAAGAGTAGAGGAATCAAAGAGAAATAAAACATTAAATTCTGGAACTGAAGAAAAGGGTTTCTGTGTCTTACGCTTATGTTTTATGCTGTGTCATACTCTTTTATTTTCCATATGCTTCACTCATGTGCTGCAATAGGATGTCTTTATTACGTTAAAAATTCCGTTACTACTGTTGGTAATATATGATAATGCCAGTATGTCGTTTGTGAACAAATTATACAATGCTTATTTTTTGTTGAACATCAATTTGTCTGTTGTTCCATTCTTGTATGCCACAAACTGATGAACCACAATGAGCGATGAAGGAAAGACAATTCCTACCTGGAGGAGTTTTAAGGGTACTGCATCGCATTTGCCTATCTTATGGGCGAAAACCCGAAAAGTTTCCAAGTTTCTGAAAGCAGTAACTGCAATGGACGTCACCAAAGAATTCTGACCTAAATCCACCTTAAAGCTAGTTCCGTACGTCATCGCTGACCCAGGACTAAAGCATATATTGTTATTGATTTTTAGTACTTATTGTCACTGATTGTTAGCACTTATTGTTATTGATTGTTAGCACTTATTGTTATTGATTGTTAGCACTTTTTGTTATTGATTGTTAGCACTGTTTGTTTTTGATTGTTAGTGCTTATTGCTATTGATAGCACTTATTGATTATTGTCACTTTTTGTTATTGATTGCGCTTATTTATATCAGTTATTGTTATTGATTGTTAGCACTTATTGTTATTGATTGTTAGCACTTATTGTTATTGATTGTTAGCACTTATTGTTATTGATTGTTAGCACTTATTGTTATTGATTGTTAGCACTTATTGTTATTAATTGTTAACACTTACTGTTATTGGTAGCACATTTTATATTGTTAGCACTCAATGGAGGAAACGAGTTAAGAATGGAGGAAACAAAGAGCAAATAAAACATTAAATTCAGAAGCTGAAGAAAAGGGTTTCTGAGTCTTACACTTATGTTTTCCATGTGCTTCACTCATGTGTTACGATACATGACTTTATTACGTTACAAAATTCAGTTTACAATCAGTTTCAGTTCAAATTCAGTTTTTCAATTTTACATATAATTAAGTTTTCTGGACAATTCATAATCTGAATAAGCATATTTATAAGAAAATTAATGCAAAATATATTTGTATAGAAAAAATAATTTTTAAGTTATTAAGTCGTCCGACTTGTGCAGACGATTCTAGATTCAAAGATTATTCTAGACTCAACGTGCGCAATTAGGGTGCAGAGGAGTGTAGATTCCAGCCTCTTAGTGTTCTTTACAATTATTGCTTTCTGAAACAAGAGGACTCGATGATAGCTGTAACAGTGTTTCTTAAACGTGTCGCATCACCAATCAGGGTTCCTAGTGGAAGGTGTTAAGGTTTTCACTATATTACATTCATTTATGAAGCAGTTAAGCTGGTTTACCCCCCGAATACAAATATCGCATGTCACGGTGCATCAACTAGTCTGATGGCGAATCTGCTGTCTACTCAAATAGGATAGCCTTACGCTCTCTGATGTTATATCTCACAGGAATCTATTTTATTAGTTTTACAAGTTACGTTGGAATATAGAAAAAAAATTGTTGTAATCAATTCACTGCCAAATATATACGATTCGGGCATGCACTATTTACTTTATTGCTGCTGATCTTTAAATTTTGTAGCTTTATAATCATTGTATAATGAGACCTTTGTTTGGAGGGTCAACATTTATCGCTGGTATCACTACACTTCTAACAGCAATCTTGGGAGTCCGAATCTCCATCTTGAATTCAATAAAGAAACATTCCTGATTTATCGTGTTTATGTTGTTGTTGTTTCTTATCCCACGTGGTAGACAGTAACATCTATGTAGATAGTAGACAGTGGTAGACAGTAACAGTAACGTGGTAACAGTAACATCTATGATTTATCGTGTTTATGTTGTTGTTGTTTCTTATCCCACGTGGTAGACAGTAACATTATGAGCCCACGGACCAGTGGGGTCTCATGGTAGAAGGTGAAAGTAGGCAGCTTTAGTTGCGATGGAGAACCCGTAGGTAGAAGTCTGGAAAGGCAAACATTTTTACGGGGTAGGGTTGTCAGCCTTCCGCCCAACAATCGTATTAGACAGGAACATACGGCTTAAAAGGATTCTGAACCATTGCATGGCATCGCAGGGAATCGATCCCCAAACATGTGGCACCGAGCGCCACAGCGCTAGTCACTCGGCCATTCAGACCCCAATATGTTTAATCACAGTATAAACGCAATATTTTGTTTAACTTGTTAGGCTTGAAACTGAGTTCTCTTAGATCTTAAAAACATGAATAAAATAGCAAAACAATTGAATTACGTAATATACAACAGTTGGCATTGTTTACTAAACATAATATCACTTGTTATGTTTGAAAATTTCATTTATTCAAAATTTTGAACACTGAACTTTTAATGAGAATTTGCATTTAATGATCACGCTTCTCATAATTTTGCTTGAAGCTCTTTATTACAATATTCCTAATCATCTAAAAATGAATATTAAAATAAATTAGTTTTTACAAGCAACTGTTGGTGCTAAGATTAAAATTAGTTATCAATTTTCTAAAGATTGTACAAGAATATTAATTGCTCTTCTATTCCAACAAACTATTTCAGAGTCTTGTATAATTTGTTCTTTAATAACAAACAAAGTTCTTAAAACTTTTATTTAATAGTTTTGGTATTTTTCAATCAAAGATGATTATCTTTTTTACAAATCTTTGCCATATTTGTCTTTATTGCTTTCTGACCTTATTAATAATTGGGCTCATTCATAAATTCTTTTCAAAGAGAAGTATGAAAAGAAATATCTTTGCTATTACAAAAATTCAAAAGTTTTAATAATTCCTTTTCCAAAAAAAAAAAAAAAAAAAATATTAAATTAATGAGTAAATTAAGAACATATAAAAATTGAAAGCATTTTTATCAAACATAGAAAAAAAACGTAACAAAATAGATTTAGCACCTGAAATAAATAAAAGCCAAATTCTAAAATGAAAAAAGTAAATTCTAAGCAAAACAATTCTTTACCAAATTTTTGATCCACCAAATCACAATGAGGGAACTTTTTCTTAATTATCAATGCTACAATTATTGATTTTCGTTATTTTTTTATAATAAAGCCATCTTTTAATTTTGTAATTTGAGGACACAAAAAATATTTAAAAATAACTCAACATTTATGACTCTGTATTTAAAAAAAAAACAGAATTTATTCATCATCTTATGTGAATAGATTTCATCAACCAAACATATTTTTTTACTCGGAAAAATATGACCGAATTTTTTTTTCTCGCCAATTTCGTACGATATCGCCAAATTTTCGATTCAAAGATTTTTTTTTCCCTAACAGAAAGGGAAAAATTGAAGCTTGAGGATAATTTCAACACTCGATGGATTTCTTCCTTATTTTTTTCTGGAGATTGTGCCAAAACTATTATTTGATTACTGGGTGAGACTTATTTTTTTCTATTTCATACTTCACATTGATTTTCAGTCGAACACTCGATTTACGGAAGTCTTAACATTCTCAGGAGGGATTTGTTAGAAAGAGTGGAGGAATCAAAGAGCAAATAAAACATTAAATTCTGGAACTGAAGAAAAGGGTTTCTGTGTCTTACGCTTATGTTTTATGCTGTGTCATACTCTTATATTTTCCATATGCTTCACTCATGTGTTCCAATAGGATGTCTTTATTATTACGTTAAAAATTCAGTTAATACTGTTGGTAATATGTGATAGTGCCAGTATGTTCGTTTGTGAATAAATTATGTAATGCTTATTTTTTGTTGAAAATCAATTTGTCTGTTGTTCCACTCTTGTATGCCACAAACTGCTACCAACGAGCGATGAAGGAAAGACATTTCCTACCTGGAGGAGTTTTAAGGGTACTGTATCGCATTTACCTGTCTTATGGGAGGAAAACCCGAAAAGTTTCCAGGTTTCTGAAAGCAGTAACTGCAATAGACGTCACCAAAGAATTCTGACCTAAATCCACTTTAAAGCTAGTTCCGTACGTCATCGCTGACCCAGGACTAGAGCATATATTGTTATTGATTTTTGGTATTTATTGTCACTGATTGTTAACGCTTATTGTTATTGATTGTTAGCACTTTTTGTTATTGACTGTTAGTACTTGTTGCTATTGATAGCATTTATTCATTATTATCACTTTTTGTTATTGATTGCCTTATTTATAGCAGTTATTGTTATTGATTGTTAGCACTTATTGTTATTGATTGTTAGCCCTTATTGTTATTGATTGTTAGCACTTACTGTTATTGGTAACACATTGTTATTGCTAACACTCAATGGAGGAAACGAGTTAAGAGTGGAGGAAACAAAGTGCAAATAAAACATTAAGTTCAGAAGCTGAAGAAAAGGGTTTATGAGTCTTACAGTTATGTTTCCCATGTGCTTCACTCATGTGTTACAATATATGACTTTATTACGTTACAAAATTCACTTTACAATCAATTTCAGTTCAATTTCAGTTTTTCAATTTTACATATAATTAGGTTTTCTGGAAAATTCATAATCTGAGTAAGCATATTTATAAGAGCATTAAAGCAAAATATATTAGTATAGAAAAAATAATTTTTGACTTATTAAGTCGTTCGACTTGTGCAGACGATTCTAGATTCAAAGATTATTCTAGACTCAACGTGCGCAATTAGGGTGAAGAGGAGTGTAGATTCCAGCCTCTTAGTGTTCTTTACAATTATTGCTTTCTGAAACAAGAGGACTCGATGATAGCTGTAACAGTGTTTCTAAAACGTCCGCATCACCAATCAGGATTCCTAGTGGAAGGTTTTAAGGTTTCCACTATGTTACATTCATTTATGAAGCAGTTAAGCTGTATTCCCACCGAATACAAATATCGCAAGTCACGGAGCATCAACTAGTCAGATGGCGAATCTGCTGTTTACTCAAATAGGATAGCCTTACGTTCTCTGATGTTATATCTCACAGGAATCTATTTTATTAGTTTTACAAGTTTCATTGGAATATAGAAAAAAAATTGTTGTAATCAATTCACTGCCAAATATATACGATTCGGGCATGTACTATTTACTTTATTGCTGCTGATCTTTAAATTTTGTAGCTTTATAATCATTGTATAATGAGACCTTTGTTTGGAGGGTCAACATTTATCACTGGAGTCACTACACTTCTAACAGCAATCTTGGGAGTCCGAATCTCCATCTTGAATTCAATAAAGAAACATTCCTGATTTATCGTGTTTATGTTGTTGTTGTTTCTTATCCCACGTGGTAGACAGTAACATCTAGATCAAGCCCCATGGACCCGTGCGGTCTCATGGTAGAAGGGAAAGAAGGCAGCTTTAGTTGCGATGGAGAACCCGTAGGTAGAAGTCTGGAAAGGCAAACATTTTTACAGGGTAGGGTTGTCAGCCCTCCGCCCGACAGTCATATTAGACAGGAACATACGGCTTGAAAAGAATTCTGAACCATTGCATGGCACCGCAGGAAATCGATCCCCAAACATGTGGCTCCGAGCGCTAGAGCGCTAGTCACTCGGCCATTCAGACTCCAATATGTTTAAGCACGGTATAAACCTTGCTTGAAACCACGCTTGAAACTGAGTTCTCTTAGATCTTAAAAACATGAATAAAATAGCAAAGCAATTGAATTACTTAATATACAACAGTTGGCATTGTTTACTAAACATAATATCACTTGTTATGTTTGAAAATTTCATTTATTCAAAATTTTGAACACTGAACTTTTAATGAGAATTTGCATTTAATGATCACGCTTCTCATAATTTTGCTTGAAGCTCTTTATTACAATGTTCCTAATCATCTAAAAGTGTATATTAAAATAAATTAGTTCTTTACAAGCAACTGTTGGTGCTAAGATTAAAATTAGTTATCAATTTTCTAAAGATTGTACAAGAATATTAATTGCTCTTCTATTCCAACAAACTATTTCAGAGTCTTGTATAATTTGTTCTTTAATAACAAACAAAGTTCTTAAAACTTTTATTTAATAGTTTTGGTATTTTTCAATCAAAGATGATTATCTTTTTACAAATCTTTGCCATATTTGTCTTTATTGCTTTCTGACCTTATTAATAATTGGGCTCATTCATAAATTCTTTTCAAAGAGAAGTATGAAAAGAAATATCTTTGCTATTACAAAAATTCAAAAGTTTTAATAATTCCTTTTCCAAAAAAAAAAAATATTAAATTAATGAGTAAATTAAGAACATATAAAAATTGAAAGCATTTTTATCAAACATAGAAAAAAAAACGTAACAAAATAGATTTAGCACCTGAAATAAATAAAAGCCAAATTCTAAAATGAAAAAAGTAAATTCTAAGCAAAACAATTCTTTACCAAATTTTTGATCCACCAAATCACAATGAGGGAACTTTTTCTTAGTTATCAATGCTACAGTTATTGATTTTCGTTATTTTTTTATAATAAAGCCATCTTTTAATTTTGTAATTTGAGGACACAAAAAATATTTAAAAATAACTCAACATTTATGACTCTGTATTTTAAAAAAACAGAATTTATTCATCATCTTATGTGAATAGATTTCATCAACCAAATATATTTTTTTACTCGGAAAAATATGACCGAATTTTTTTTTCTCGCCAATTTCGTACGATATTGCCAAATTTTCGATTCAAAGATTTTTTTCCCTAACAGAAAGGGGAAAATTGAAGCTTGAGGATAATTTCAACACTCGATGGATTTTTTCCTTATTTTTTTCTGGAGATTGTGCCAAAACTATTATTTGATTACTGGGTGAGACTTATTTTTTTCTATTTCATACATCACATTGATTTTCAGTCGAACACTCGATTTACGGAAGTCTTAACATTCTCAGCAGGGATTTGTTAGAAAGCATGGAGGAAACAAAGAGCAAATAAAATATTAAATTTAGAAGCTTGAAGAAAAGGGTTTCTGAGTCTTACGCTTATGTTTTGTGCTGAGTCTTACGCTTTACCCGTATGCTTCATTCATTTGTTACAATAGGATTTCTTTATTACGTTACACAATTCAGTTAATAATGTTGAAAATATGTGATAGGGCCATTTTGTTCGTTTATGAGACAAATTATGCAATACTTATTTTTTGTTCTACATCAATTTGCCTCTTTTCCATTCTTGTATGTCACAAAATATCACCAACGGGCGATGAAGAGAAGACATTACCTACCTGGAGAACTTTTAAGGTTACTCCATCACATTTGCATGCGTTATGGGAAAAACCTGAAAGGCTTCTTTGTTTCTGAAAGCAGTTACTACAATGGACACCACCAAAGAATTCGAACTTAAATCCAACTACATGCTAATTGCGTATGTTATCGCTGATCCTGGAGCCTGACATATATTGTTATTGATTGTTAGCACTTATTGTTATTGATTGCACTTAGTTATTGATTGTTAGTTGCGTACAATATCGCTGATCCAGGAGTCCTGTTATTGATTGCACTTATTGTTATTGATAGTATTTATTTTTATTGATTGTTAGCACTTATAGTTTGATTGTTAGCACTTATTATTTTATTGTTAGCCCTTATTGTTAATGATTGTTAGCACTTATTGTGATTGATAGTATTTATTTTTATTGATTGTTAGCACTTATTGTTTGATTGTTAGCACTTATTGTTTGATTGTTAGCACTTATTATTTTATTGTTAGCCTTTATTGTTAATGATTGTTAGCACTTATTGTTATTGATAGTATTTATTTTTATTGATTGTTAGCACTTATTGTTTGATTGTTAGCACTTATTATTTTATTGTTAGGCCTTATTGTTAATGATTGTTAGCACTTATTGTTATTTATAGGACTTATTAATATCGATATTATTAGTATTGTTAGCACTTATTAATATTGATAGCACTTATTAATATTGATAGCACTTATTGTTATTGATTGTTAGTTCAATTACTGTATTATTGTTATACATTTATATTAATGCTGAAAAAATATATTCAGCCTGTAAGTAACCTGTTTCTTTCTTTATGATGTCTTTAGTGCAAATATTTGATATCTGAGTCTATTCTTATCTACATATAATATATGTATATTCTATATATCATGTGTAGATAACCTTCCGCGGACCAACAGGTGGAAGTCCAACCTTCCGAGGCCCTGGCAAATTTTTTCCATGGAATGGACACGATAACAACAAAAGATAAGAATTAAAAATTACTTGAATTTTTGCCACAATTAATCACGATCAAGTAAAAAGATCCAACAGAAAACTTGATTAATACACCAATGTGAACAAAAGAAATATGAACATTTTATGGATTTCTTCGGTATCTTTTATGTGTTTTAAATTTAATTCTCGGGTATGCATTTCGGAACTTAACCAAATAAGGAATCCAACAAAATAAATAAATAATATAAAATGAAAAAAAAAACGTTATTCACATCCTAATGTGAACATAAAAACTGTGAATCTTTAATAATTCTTTCCCTTTTTTTTCTGGATATTTTATTTTTAAATGATTTAGTAAATATTTTATTTTTGAATTTCAAAATAGTTAAATGGCTATTTTATTTCTGAATGCCAATATTCGTTAGATAAAAAACTACGCGTAACTGAAAAACATTTGTCGTAAGTTTCTCTTTCTCATGTAAAAGTGCCAGACATTATACAGCACTTAATTATGAAATACTCATTACTTATTATGAAATATTTATTACTTATTATGAAATATTTATTACTTATTATGAAATATTTATTACTTATTATGAAATTTTTTAAATTTTTGTTAAAGAATATATTATTTAATAAATCATACAGAAATTTTGTCAAAGCTGTTTATTTCACTTTTGCACCAAACTATTTTTATGTTGAAACATTGTATAAATTTCTATTAAACCAGTATTCATTACTGCCGTAATCATTTAACCTCATCCTCTACAAAGCATGGTTAAATAATAAAACGCATTAATTTATCGCATTCACCAATTTCCATTATTAGAAAAATTCCATTTTAATACCATGTAAGATACAAACGCATGAGATAGCAACATTGGTGATCACCTGAATAATAAATAATACAATTTATCACACCGAAATGGCAACAAGAAGGAGCGGCAAGCTGACGAACACATGTCGAGAAGCATAATGGCTTCTTGTCCAGATCACGTGATGCGTGTCTCTGTGTCATGGCTGATGGATCGGTGCCCATGCAAATAGCGCGGACAAGGTTAAATAATGGGAGGGAACCTACTTTATGTAAGTATATATATTAAAGATGACGTTGATTTATTTTTTTCCCTTCCGTTATGGATTTTGGGGGGTTGGAATGGTAAGGTTTAGTCGGCCAACCGGTAAATTCGGGTTTTGTTTGGTTCCTGTATGGTCCAGAATTCAATAAAGTTATTCTCATATAGGTTGTTTAAATCAGTTTAACAGTTTTTAAATGCCGTTAATGAGATTTTCGGATAAAATTTACTCAAAAAAATATTTTAATTTAAATTTATTTCATGATAGGATTAGAAGAATTACTAGAAATGAAAAACAATAAAAGAGAAGACAGGGCACAGGCAATAATTCAGCGATTTGATTGTTTTTGGGGTGGGACTAGTGACATTACATGATTAATATATTACTGGATTTACGCCTATTACTTCTTTTTTTTTCTTTCTTTTTGGAGTTTTATGGCATGGAAACTGTCTGGTTTAAACGGTGAATTAAACCTGACCTGAAATGCCATATTTATTGTCTGGTAAATAGTTGTGACACTATCTATCAGGCAGTTCTTGATGTGAAATACTAGCATATACTATATAACATACTAACTATATAATCTTTTTTTCTCTTCCGTTATGGATTTTGGTGGCGGCAATATTCGAAATGGTAAGGCTTAGTCGGCCAACCGGTAGATTCAGGTTTTGTTTGGTTCCTGTATGGTTCAGAATTGAATTGGTTATTGTCCTATGGGTTGTTTAAATAAATTTAAAGATTTTTAACTGCCATTAAATAAAATTTCACGTAAAATTTTACATAAAAAATTTTTTAATTATAATTTATTTCGAATTATGACTAGAAGAATTTCTAGAAACAAAGAAAATACAAAAGTGAAGGTAGGGTGCATGCGGTAATCAAACGATATGATTGGTATTGAGCATGAGGCCTGTGATAATTCATGATCAATATATTACTAAGTGTACGCCTATTACTTCTTTTTCTTTCTTTCTTTTTTGTGTTTTACGGCATGGAAACTACCTGGTTTAAACAATGAATTTAATGGTGCCTGAAACAACATGCTTCTGCCCGATAGATAGTTGTGACACTATCTACCAGACAGTTCTCGATGTGAAATACTAACATATATTATATAACATATTAACTAACTAACTATATAACTTTTTTTACCTTCCGTTATGGAGTTTGGGGGCTGCAATATATTAGAAATGGTAAGGTTTAGTCGACCAACCAGTATTTGATTCAGTTTTTGTTTGAATTCTGTATGGTCTAGAATTCAATAAAGTTATTTCCATATAGGTTGTTTAAATCCGTTTAAAAGTTTTTAAATGCTGTTAAAGAAAATTTCTGGTAAAATTTTACATAAAAATTTTTAATTATACTTTATTTCGATATATGACTGGAAGAATTACTAGAAACGAAAATCTATAAAAGAGATGACAGGGTACATTCTGTAATCTCGCGATATGATTAGTGCTGGAGTGGGGATAGGGGTAATAAATGATCAATATACTATTGCTTCTTTTTCTTTCTTTTTTGGTGTTTTATGATATAGAAATTGTCTGGTTTAAACGGCGAATTAAACGATGCCTGAAACGACATCGTTATTGCCTGGTAGATAATTGTGGCCCTATCTACTAGGCAGTTCTAGGTGTGAAATATTAACATATGCAATATAACAATGCTATATAACAATGTTGTCTCCTATATTCAAACAGCAATCTTTATAAATCACGTCACAGTACAATCTAATCCGTGTTTAATTGCAGGATAGTTTGCACGCTATAAATGTTTTTTATATAGGAACCTTGGGTTTATCTAATAATACGCAAACAGTTTACCAATTCAAAGAAAAAAATTTAGTACCTTTTTGGAGAATTTTCACAAGTAATTGCCCCTTATGGTCGTGTCATATCTAAGAAAATAAGAACAATTATATCCAAGTATCCTGACTACTGATGCGAAACATTATAATGTTGGCACAATCATCATCGATTTTTTTCGTTTCTGAAAATATTGATTGCAAATTAGAATTAGGAACAGACATAACCCACTGATACTAAAACATATAACTTATAAGGGGTAGTATCATAAAGCGCTTTTGAAAATCCAGCATTAAGTGTTTAAAAATGAATTATTCCATAATAAAATCTTTGACTTTTAGAATCCCTTATAACAGAAGCCAATTGTATGCTGTAAGTTGATAGGAACATTTGTTTCTTAACTATCTAATTATATGTATGCAAAATGTTAACTGAAACTTTACTTTCTGAATAAGATCTAAAAAGGAATTCTTCTGATTAAAAAATTACACTTATCCCTAAAAATTCCTCCAGGAAGGCAATGTCCTCCCCCTTCACCCGTCGGTGGACTGTTCGTGGTATGCACGAGGCCCACCGATGTTCCATCCTCACCTTTCTAACTGGTAGGGGGCTACATAACCCTAGGTATGGAGGTGAGATGTGGAGAAAAGAAAAAATGTCTGCCTGAGGAAACTTTCCCCTATAAGACTCGTTAATGAAGGGCGGCTCTCCTAATTGTTCATCTGGAAGGCAATATCTTCCCTCCATCTTCAGTCACTGAGCAGTCCATGATAAACATTGGCACATGAAATTCATCTATATACATCAAAATAAAATTATGCATCAATTCGAATGGAAATTTGTTTTCAGGTAAAAGGACATAATAAATCAATAGGTTAGAAACCTTTAACTAATGGGTTCAAAGAAGTAAAGGCAGAGGGTGTGAACTCAAATATTTTTTTTTTGTTCTAATGCAGCTGGAAAACACTTATACAGCTTGATCTTGGATGCCTTAAGGCAAGCGCTGCACAGACGTACTCACTTTGCATGACCCAGAGGGCGCGTGTAACTTGAAGATAAGCCACGGACGCGGAGTAGCAATGCTCCCGCAACGCTCTACGTTCCTATTAGGACCGGGACCTACGGTTTAATGTGGATTCCGAACCACTACAACACCCATGGACAAAGCCGGGATTTGAACCCGATACCTGTGGTACCGAACGCCAGAGCGCTAGCCATTCGGCCATCAGGCCTCAAATATAGATGCAGAAACTTCTTTCTAGATTACATAGAGTCTACTACGCATATACAGAACGGATGGTGAGTGACCTTGAATTACGAACTCAGCATTACAAAAACAATGCCTGTATAGAACCACAAATGTGAAAAGAATCAAGGAAAGGAATGACCTCCCATCATCTTCCATCTGGGAATGATTAGTAAATACATAACAAAATTTCGATGTACAAAAATTAAAAAAAGAAAAAACTTCAATTTAACCTTGAAAATTAAAAACAACTTTTTAAAATCGATACTTTTTAATGTGTACAACTTTGTTACCAACAAAGAAAAAAAGTAATTTTTAATATTTTGCATTCAATACATTAAATACACTTAAATACCATCATTATGCCCTTCCTCAAAAATAACTCGGTCTTTTCTGTGGACTTAAGAGAAAATTTTCCTTCTCTTTTAAAAACACTTATTTTGATATTTAATGCTTTATCGCTGTTTCTTTTCGAATATTTCTTATTTCTTACTTCTACTGATTTCCCCAGATTTTTATTTTTAAAAAATAATATACTTTTAGGCTCAATTTGAAACATCTTCTTAAGCTCAAGAAGTTTTTCAGTTGTAAGTGAAAGGGTATGTATTTTCTTTATAATAATGCTTCAAGTTCATATTACAATCAGAATTCAAGGCAAATTGAATCTTGAAACCACATCACAATGGAAAATCCCTTTCAATATAAGTAAGAGTGTAATCCTTGAATTTGATTATAAATTTCTTCTTACATGTAGGAAGTTTTCCAATTAATATAGGTAATATTTCGAATATTAAACGATAAATATGTATATATTTCTGGAAAAAATAATTCTTTTTTTTTTTGCTTAGTGTTGCTATTTTAATTAAATTTAAAATAAATATCCTTTTTTAATTAAAACGCTATTATTTTAAAATATCTAATTTATTATTTATATGTACATATTTTATGTAAGAATCCTATGTGAATAATATTGAAGTTAGAAAATGTTATATGATATTAAATAAATTCATATTTGTTTTGCTGTCTTTTATTATAAATCTTTTTCTTACCTTTCAACTCAAATTATTTTATCAAATTATTTTCAAATTAACATCAATCAGATAATTTGAAATTTCTTTCAATTTGAAACATCCTCTCAAGCTGAAGAAGTTTTACAATCGTAAGTGAAAGAGTGTAAGTCAAGTTCACGTTACAATCAGGATTCAAGGCAAATTGAATCTTGAAACCACATCAAAATGAAAAATTCGTTTGAATATTAGTAAGAGTGTAATCCTTGAATTTGATTATAAATTTCTTCTTATATGTGGGAAGTTTTTCAATTACAACGAGGTAATATGTCGAATATTACACGATAAATAAGTATATATTTCTGGAAAAAATACTTTTTTCTTGCTTCAACTGTTATTTTAATTACAGTTAAAATAAATATCATTTTTTAATTAAAAAGGTATTATTTTAAAATATCTTAATTATTATTTATGTGTACACATTTTATGTAGAAATTCTATGTGAAAAATTTTGAAGCTAAAAAGTTTTATATTATATTAAATAAATTAACACTTGTATTATTTCTGCCTTTTATTATAAATCTTTTCGTTACCTTTTAACTCAAAATTAACACCAGTCAGATAATTTAAGATTTTTCTCAATTTGAAACATCCTCTTAAGTCAAAGTTTTACAATTGCGAGTTAAAGAGTATGTATTTTCTTTGTAATATTGTTTCAAGTTCACATTACAATCAAGATTCAAGGCAAATTGAATCTTGAAACCACATCACAATGAAATATTCTTTTGAGTATAAGTAGGAGTGTAATCCTTGAATTTGATTATAAATTTCTTCTTATATGTGGGAAGTTTTTCAATTACAACGAGGTAATATTTCGAATATTAAACGATAAATAAGTATATATTTCAGGAAAAAATACCTTTTATTTTTGCTGAGTGTTGCCCTTTTAATTGTTAAAATAAATATCCTTTTTAATTAAAACATATTATTTTAAAATATATTAATCCTTATTTTAAATGTACACATTTTATGTAGGAATTCTACGAGAATAATATTGAAGTTAAAAAATGTTATACGATACTAAATAAATTCACATTTGTATTGCTGTCTTTTATTATAAATCTTTTCTTACCTTTCAATTCAAAATATCAATAATACCAATCAGATTGTTTGAAATTTTTCTCAATTTGAAATATCCTCTTAAGTTGAAAGGGTTTTTACAATTGCAAGTGAAAGAGTATTTATTTTCTCTGTAATATTGCTTCAAGTTCACATTACAATCAGGATTCAAAGCAAATTGAATCTTGAAACCCCATCAGAATAAAAAAATCATTTGAATATAAGCAACAGTATAAACCTAAATTTTGATTATAAATTTCTTGTTATATGTGGGAAGTGTTTCAATTACAACAAAATATTTCGAAAATTAAACGATAAATAAGTAAATATTTCTGGAAAAAAAATGCTTCTTTTTTTGCTTAGTGTTTCCTTTTTAAATAGAATTACAATAAATATCATTTTTAATTAAACCGATATTATTCTATATCCACGTATTTTATATATGAATTCTATGCGAATAATATTGAAGTTAAAAAATGTTATATGATATTAAATAAATTATCATTTGTATTGCTGTCTTTTATTATAAATCTTTTTCTTACCTTTCACCTCAATGCATTAACACCAATCAAATACATATATCGTATCAGAGAAGTAAATAATTTTGTTTTAAATTTTAAAATAAATTTTTTTTAGTAAAAAGAAACCTTTCAATATTTAACTGCTAAAAAAAACAGAATTCGAACTAAAAGTTTAATGGAATTTTTCATATGAATAAAAAAAAACGATTTCTCAACTCAACTATTTTTAAAAATGTTTTATATGTTATTAAATAAATTCTCACTTGTATTGCTGTCTTTTATTATAAATCTTTTTCTTACCTTTCAACTCAATTTATTAACACCAATCAAATACATATATCGTATCAGAGAAGTAAATAATTTTGTTTTAAATTTTAAAATAAATTTTTTTAGTAAAAGAAACCTTTCAATATTTAACTGCTAAAAAAAACAGAATTCGAACTAAAAGTTTAATGGAATTTTTCATATGGAAAAAAAAAACGATTTCTCAACTCAACTATTTTTAAAAATGTTTTATATGTTATTAAATAAATTCTCACTTGTATTGCTGTCTTTTATTATAAATCTTTTCTTACCTTTCAACTCAATTTATTAACACCAATCAAATATATCGTATCAGAGAAGTATATAATTTTGTTTTAAATTTTGAAATAAATTTTCTTTAGTAAAAAGAAACCTTTCAATATTTAACTGCTAAAAAACAGAATTCGAACTAAAAGTTTAATGGAATTTTTCATATGAATAAAAAAAAAACGATTTCTCAACTCAACTATTTTTAAAAATGTTTTATATGTTATTAAATAAATTCTCACTTGTATTGCTGTCTTTTATTATAAATCTTTTTCTTACCTTTCAACTCAATTTATTAACACCAATCAAATACATATATCGTATCAGAGAAGTAAATAATTTTGTTTTAAATTTTAAAATAAATTTTTTTTAGTAAAAAGAAACCTTTCAATATTTAACTGCTAAAAAAAACAGAATTCGAACTAAAAGTTTAATGGAATTTTCATATGGAAAAAAAAAAACGATTTCTCAACTCAACTATTTTTAAAAATGTTTTATATGTTATTAAATAAATTCTCACTTGTATTGCTGTCTTTTATTATAAATCTTTTTCTTACCTTTCAACTCAATTTATTAACACCAATCAAATATATCGTATCAGAGAAGTAAATAATTTTGTTTTAAATTTTAAAATAAATTTTTTTTAGTAAAAAGAAACCTTTCAATATTTAACTGCTAAAAAAAACAGAATTCGAACTAAAAGTTTAATGGAATTTTTCATATGGAAAAAAAAAACGATTTCTCAACTCAACTATTTTTAAAAATGTTTTATATGTTATTAAATAAATTCTCACTTGTATTGCTGTCTTTTATTATAAATCTTTTTCTTACCTTTCAACTCAATTTATTAACACCAATCAAATATATCGTATCAGAGAAGTATATAATTTTGTTTTAAATTTTGAAATAAATTTTCTTTAGTAAAAAGAAACCTTTCAATATTTAACTGCTAAAAAAAACAGAATTCGAACTAAAAGTTTAATGGAATTTTTCATATGAATAAAAAAAAACGATTTCTCAACTCAACTATTTTTAAAAATGTTTTATATGTTATTAAATAAATTCTCACTTGTATTGCTGTCTTTTATTATAAATCTTTTTCTTACCTTTCAACTCAATTTATTAACACCAATCAAATACATATATCGTATCAGACAAGTAAATAATTTTGTTTTAAATTTTAAAATAAATTTTTTTTAGTAAAAAAATAACAATATTTAACTGCTAAAAAAAACAGAATTCGAACTAAAAGTTTAATGGAATTTTTCATATGGAAAAAAAAACGATTTCTCAACTCAACTATTTTTAAAAATGTTTTATATGTTATTAAATAAATTCTCACTTGTATTGCTGTCTTTTATTATAAATCTTTTTCTTACCTTTCAACTCAATTTATTAACACCAATCAAATATATCGTATCAGAGAAGTATATAATTTTGTTTTAAATTTTGAAATAAATTTTTTTTAGTAAAAAGAAACCTTTCAATATTTAACTGCTAAAAAAACAGAATTCGAACTAAAAGTTTAATGGAATTTTTCATATGAATAAAAAAAAACGATTTCTCAACTCAACTATTTTTTAAAATGTTTTATATGTTATTAAATAAATTTTCACTTGTATTGCTGTCTTTTATTATAAATCTTTTTCTTACCTTTCAATTCAATTTATTAACACCAATCAAATATATCGTATCAGAGAAGTATATAATTTTGTTTTAAATTGTAAAATAAATCTCTTTTAGTAAAAAGAAACTTTTCAATATTTAACTGTTGAAAAAAAAAAGATAATTCGGACTAAATTTTTATGGAATTTGTGATATGAATAAAAAAAAAGATTTCTCAACTCAACTATTCGTAAAAATGTTATACATTATTAAATAAATAATCACTTGTATTGCTGTCTTTTATTATAAATCTTTTCCTTATATTTCAACAATTGATTTTTGAATAATGCCATCATCTAACTAACTGCATGAATTACTATCATTGTTTTTATAAATAGAGTCTAAGACAGTTACAGTTTATTAATACCAATCGGATAAATAAAATTCAATAATATCAGAGAAGTAAGCAATTTTGTTTTAAATTGTAAAATAAATCTTTTATTAATAAAAATAAATCTTTCAATGTTTAACCATTGGAAAAAGAAGTGGAACTAAAACTTTTATGGATTTTGTCATATAAATAAATAAAAAAAGGAACGATTTCTCAACTCAACTCTTTCACAAATAATTCTGCAAAGCTATTACACCAAACGATATTTGAAAACTTCTCGTACTCGGGACATCGCTGTCCAATACCATTACATTTACTTAAAGTTAAAACCCTTTTAAGGCGCAAGTCTTGTAAACATTCACTTTTAAATTGATATCCTTTTTTTCAATAAGCAATGTGGACCTTTCCAGAACTTCAATTTGTGCCATGCTTCCTTTAACAAGATGAAACAACATTAGAATCGTGATTCAAGGCAAATTGAATCTTGAAACCATATCGCAATGATTAATCTTTTGAGTATAAGTAAGAGTATAATCCTTGGGTTTGATTATACGTATTTTCTTGTACTTGGGAAGTTTTTCAATTACAACGAGGTAATAATTCGAATATAAACTGTAAATATGTATTTATTTTTTACAAATAATACTTTCTTTTACTTAGTGTTGCCATTTTAATTACAGTTAAAATAAATACTTTTTAATTAAAACGATATTATTTTAAAATATCTCAATCATTATGGATACTCACACATTTTATATAGGAATTCTATGTGAATAATATTGAAATTATAAAAGGTTACATGATATTAAATAAATTGACACTTGTATTGCTGTCTCTTATTATAAATATTTTCCTTGTATTTTAACAATTGATTCTTGGATAATGCCATCATCTAAGTGACAGCATGAATTACTACCAATGTTTTCATAAATAGAGATTAAGACCGTTACAGTTTATTAACACCAATCAGATAAATAAAATAAAATTATATCAGATAAATATGCAATTTTGTTTTCCATTGTAGAATAAATCTTTATTTACAATTTGAATAAATCTTTCAATATTTAACTGTTGGGAAAAAAGAGAATTCGAACTAAAACTTTTATGGATTTTGTCACATACATAAAAAAGCAAAGATTTCTCAACTCAACTCTTTCACAAATAATTCTGCAAAGCTATTACACCAACGATATTTGAAAACTTTTGGTACTCGGGGCATCGCTGTCCAATATCATTACATTTACTTAAAGTTAAAACCCTTTTAATGCACAAGTCTTGTAAACATTCACTTTTAAATTGATATCCTTTTTTTCAATAAGCAATGTGGACCTTTCCAGAACTTCAATTTGTGCCATGCTTCCTTTAACAAGATGAAACAACATTAGAATCATGATTCAAGGCAAATTGAATCTTGAAACCATATCGCAATGATTAATCTTTTGAATATAAGCAAGAGAGTACAATCCTTGGGTTTGATTATACGTATTCTCTTGTACTTGGGTGGTTTTTCAATTGCAAGGAGGTAATAATTCGAATATTAAACTGTAAATATGTATTTATTTCTTTAAAAAATACCTTTTTTTCTTAGAATTGCCATTTTAATCACAGTTAAAATAAATATAATTTTTTTAAATAGAACGATATTATTTTAAAATATTTCAATCATCATTACACATTTTATACATGTATTCTATGTGAATATTATTGAAGTTATAAAATGTTATTTGATATTAAATAAATTCCTATTTGTATTGCTGTCATTAAATAAATTATATGTATTATAAATATATGTATGTATATATGTATATATGTATGTATATATGTATATATGTATATATGTATATATATGTATTATAAATCTTTTTCTTACATTTCAACAATTGATTCATGGATAATGCCATCATCTAACTGAATGCATGAATTACTACCAATGTTTTTATAAATAGAGTCTAAGACAGTTACAGTTTATTAACACCAATCAGATAAATAAAATTAAATAATATCAGAGAAATAAGCAATTTTTTTAATTGTAAAATAAATATTTTTTAGCAAAAAGTAACTTTTCAAAAAAGAGAATTCGAACTAAAACTTTTATGGATTTTGTCACATAAATAAATAAAAAAAGGAACGATTTCTCAACCCAACTCTTTCACAAATAATTCTGCAAAGCTATTACACCAACGATATTTGAAAACTTTTGGTACTTAGGGCATCGCTGTCCAATATCATTACATTTATTTAAAGTTAAAACCCTTTTAAGGCACCAGTCTTGTAAACATTCACTTTTAAATTGATATCCTTTTTCCAATAAGAAATGTGGACCTTTCCAGAAGTTCAATTTGGGCCATGCTTCCTTTAACAAGATGAAACAAGTGCTTCTTTGATGTGCTAATGCTCACGTTATACGCGAAGGATCATTAACGATATAAGGAAGTGTTTGTCGAAAAGTAAGAGATTTTGAATAAATTGCAACTGAAGTTATGCGTAAGTGGATTTTGGAGGAAGAATTACTTGATGTTCTTTAATTTTTCCTATAGATACACCTGCAGCTATTAAAAGTTGTGAAGGTATAAAAGGGAAACGACTGTTTATTGTATAATTCGATTCGTTAATTCTTTATTTACTTGAAATAAATGTCACACTTAATTATACTTAAATATGGAATTATTTGTGTTTATTTCAATATAATTTTGTAAAAATTTTGGATAATATAATGAAATGAAAAAATTTTTATTTTAGGCTCTAAAATAAAAATTTGGTTTTTCCTGGTTTTCCTGGTCTTCCTTATAATAGATTAGACAAAATAGGACATATTTCGGTTAGTGAGATCTCAACCATTAGTATATATAACATGGACACACACACATACAATAGATATCAATTTCAATATTGGATAGTTGTCACATATGTTTAATATATCTACACATAAAGTTAATTGCAGAACTTACGGATTAAATTGTGAAATTGTGAAATTTATTAATTAAATTTAGTAAATATTTAGTAAATTTATTTAAAATACATTGCTACAAACACATAGATTTAGATATGTATCTATATACAGTATATATCTAGTGAATTTTAGTGAATTGATATAGATTTAGATATATATCTATATCAATTCATTAAAATTTACAATAATACTTATTTTTCAATAAATTTACTAATAAATTTCACAATCTGATTCGTAAGTTATGTAATTAATTTTATGTGTTAAACAGTTGTGACAACTATTCAATATTAAAACTAATTAGATCAATAACTATTTTAAAATCAATATATCTTTAAAAATTATATTATTCTATGTCGAATTATGAATAATTAATATTATGAATATTGTTGAAGCTTAAATTGAATTAAAAATTACGTCAATTTAAAATATTTTTTTGGTTTTAAATTATATATTTAAATCATATTATATTTCTTTTATTGGAAAATTATCATTTCTAATATATACTGTTATTGATATAAATTTTAAGTGCCTTTTACTTAATAAAATGTTTCGAAAATATCGTTTAAAATTACAATTGCAGCAAGTCTAAGATAGCAGAAATAGTAAAATACTTCATTTTTAGAAAATATTTAAATAAGAAAATGTATCATTTGATTAATAATCTCATAAAAATACAATGTAACAACAAAACTTTTTTAAAAAGAAATTAAACTATCTATATTTTTAAATAGATTATTAAAAGTCATATTCTCACAAATAAATTTCCCTGCTATCAAATATCGCCCTTTCCTATCCCAATGCGAATAGAAGCTCTCACTTCGTGTATGACGTTGCAATCATTCAATGAGCAAAAGAATTACTTGGGGTCAAATTAATTTTGCTAATGATCTTTTAATGATGATGGCGAGACGGCAGAAGAAATTAGGATCTTCCTTATCCACGACGAAAAAGTCTTTCTGTGACCTTCGGCCTAATCTTTTAATACCACCAACAATTCTTGAAATCTCCCTCAAGAACAGACTGTACCATATGACACATTTTGGAACTTAATTAATCATACTAATTATTTCATAATTGTGGACATTAACATTGGTCCAATGAGTTTTTGGTGTTGGGTGTTGACGGTGTTTTTTCGACTTGTTGGGGTGGCATAGTTAATTGATTTTCTCTTTATTTTTACCAAATATATTAAATATGTTAAATATTTTTCAAATGTCAAGCAAGTAAAAAAAAAAATCTTTTTAAAAATATTATTATTTTATGAATACCATGAAGTCTTATAACTATTTTTTGTAATTGTAATAAATTATTTGTGTACTTAGTGAAATAAGTTATTTATGTATTTAATACAATGAAATGAAATTCAGTACACTAACAAGCAAAACCGATCAGCCTTCCCGATAAACTTTACATTTTTTCTCAATTTTCGGTGTTTGACTTTCTTTTTGTTTTTCACTACTTACAAATAAAATGTGTAGTAGATACAGCATTATTCAAAGTGCAATCACAAGTAGCATTAACTACAAAGAAATGAAAATAAATCCTTTTTGCAAGTCTAAGGGAAAATCAGTTTGCCAATTAAATACTTATACAGTTCGACAAAGAAAACCTAATATCTAAACCCAACCAACCTAAAACCTAAATCTTGGTTAGCTAACAAATCAGACATAAAATTTTAATTGCATTTTTCTTTTGTTGCTGTTATACAATGGTAGACGAGATTAACTAGAGTAGAGATCAATGATTCAATTTTCTTTGTTGTCATCTACAGTAGTTGTTTGTAAAAGTAGTAGATTAAAGAAATAATGTATTGTATCTTACATAATCTTGCATAGATAATCAAACTGAGACGGAAATAAATCCTTCCTGCAAATATAATAGAAATTTAATTTAAATACGTATCCAATTTGACGAAAACCTAATGCCTAAACTTAACCAAGTTAAAACCTAAATTTTGGTTAGTTAATAAATCAGACATAAAATTTTAATTGCATTTTTTTTCGTTGTATAATGATAGACCGAGCTACCTGGAGGGTAGAGGTTGCTGATTTAATTTTCTTTGCTGTGCTCCACAGTAAGTGCTTGTAAAATTAGTAGATTAATTAAATAATGTGTCAGTGTCTTGCATCGACAATCCCTAATAAGTTTTATTCTATAAAACTACATTGAACGATCTTAGTATTATTGAGGGAACCACATTAAACCACCGTAGTATTATTGAATGAACCACCGAATTATTATTGAGTGAACCACATCGAACCACATATTATAAAGTGGTCACCAGGTTTTGTTGAGCTCATACACGTAAATGATGAATTATAAATGGAAAAATCTAGAATAGATATAATTTTTTTAATAAAATATGCTAGAAAATGTGTCAGAAATTAAAATTATAAAAGCAAATATTTTCACTTCAAAATTCAGGAAAATAATTCATTAAAAGCATTTATTTTTTATTACAAACACTATCTTTATGAAGGTTCAAATAAATTGCATTTAAATAGAAATATCTTTTAAAACCAGATGGGTTTTTTTTTCCTGACTTGAATTTTCCTTTTATTAACGAAGAGTCTCGCCTATGCAAATGACAACTATTCGTTCACAGTATCAATTAAAAATTACAGTACACTCGATAAAAATGCTAAAACAATTGATAAAAAAATGCATTCACTAAAATGCAAAAAAACGAGATTTTCTCGGAACAAAATAAAATAATAGTTATTAACAAATAATCAGAAAACCGTCTTTTTGTTTGAAAAGTAATGGAAAAATCCAAGAATCAATACAGAAATAATAAGAAATGTCTTTAAAAAAAAACAGTAACATTCTTCTTTTCTTGGAGTATGTAATTAATAAGCGATTTGTTCCTCGGAGCTATTAAATCCAGTTTTATTCTTTAAAAATAATCATCAGCTATTTGTTCAGTTGTTTAGAAAAATATCAAAAATATGGATTTTGTCTTTTCAAAACTGAATCACAGCGGTATATGTTTTTCAATGTGATATATATATATATCTAAAAAAGAAATAGATTTTATGAGAAATATTTTCGCTTAAGGGCTCAAAATATCAAAATAATCTGGCTTATTAAGTTGACAGAAATAATCACTATTTTGGATTGCTTACGAAACATTACACAGCAGAATTTTTCGATATATGAATTATTTTCTTGTGTAATTAGAGATTTTGACACAATAGATATCACTCGAAAAACAAATGAACTGATGTTTCTGAAGCCCTCAATAGGGTTGCTTTTTTATCTATATTAATTTCTTAGACAGTTCATTTTCCTTCAACGTTATAAATTAATTACTTTAAAAATAAATCAACGTTATAACGTTAAAACGTTGATTATGATTTCTTATTTTTTCTGGTTTCTGATTTAAACTTTATAATGTTACCGTTATAAATTTAAACGTTATAACATTAACGTTATATATTTAAAACGTTTAAGTTATTTTTAGACGTTATAAATTTAAAACATTAAAATTAACGTCATACGTTAAAAATTTAAAACCTTAACGTTAACATTACATGTTATAAATTTAAATTTGGCGTTACGTTATAAATTTAACGTTATAACGATGCTGACGTTATTAATTTAACGTTTAAACGTTATAAATTTAAAGATGTTATAACTTAACGTTAATAATTTAAATAACTTTATAAATTTAAATTAGGTAGCATATGCATTTCATACGCAAACATAAATGTATAATATTGAAGATACTACAGAAAGTACCATAAAAATAAATTACATTTTATGGCAATGAATATTAAAGAATTGTAACAGTCATAAAAAATAGCATACCAAGAAAGAGTTGTTTAAACCGATTGAAAATTTGTGTATGTATTTTGTTATGTTGATATAAGTGAGTGATTACAAAATGAAAATAGAATATTTAATTTAAAAATACTCACAAAGAAATACAGAGTTTAGTATCTCCGTGTACCACCCCTAGCTTGAATATACGGTGGAATAAGGTAGAGAATTGAGGTTGTGGAGATTTAGCCATACTCTTTTTGTGTTGCCATGGCTTAGAACTTTAGAGGCTGAGAACTTGACATTTCACAAGGCTTTTATAACTAAATGACATTTTTATTAAAATAACTTAATACAACTGAACAAAGAAATTAATTAACGTGACGCATCACTAAATAAATAAGAAAAGAGGAACAGGCATGAGTTTTTGTTAAAACATATAATACTTATATAAATCCACTGCAATTGAATAACATTGTATGCAGCTGAGAAGTTGAATTGTTGCATAAAATGTTAATCAAAGGCCACAGTAAGCTGACCTAGAGGTAAACTCAACTACATCAATTTTGCGTTCAAACTTTACCTCTTTGCACGAAGAAAGTAACATAAGGTGTCAAATCTTCCAAACACATCAGGGCATTCAAGTTTCTTATGATATAGAGATCTATTGGTCCACGGATTATATAATCTTGCCACTAGATCGACCAAATTCCTATGTTCGAATTCTCCTGCTCCTTCCCATTTCGTCATTCCAGGTCATTCTCCAAATTTTCAATCAGAAACAAATATGTTGGGCCAAGGAATTGTGTAATAATAATAATAATAAGTAAGAATCCTTTATTGCAATAATATATAGTAATAAATAAGCCAGGTTTGTGGCATTCTTGTTGTATGTGACTGAACATTATCGTGTTGAAAAATGCCTTCTGAAGTCCCATTATGAGAGGCAACAACACATATGATTGAAAGATGCCACTAACGTACAGCTAAGATGTCATGGTATCATGGAAACTTTTTAGTAGGATCGATTGTTATATGCAATGAAAACTCAGCTCATCACACCAGATATATATATGGTATTTCACTCCAAACAATAGGAGACATTGAAGTGTTCACCCTAGACTCCAAACACCTTCATATTTATCATCCCAACACACATTGAATTAGGATTCCTCACTAAATATTCGTCTCCTCTCCATTATAATCCAATCCCACCAAACGAATCATCACTTCAAAAGGAGATGAAGGTGGAGCAGCAGTCAAGAGAAGGACGTATGATGAATAGTAATGACTGTTGCTCAGCGGCACAAACACAAGAACCCTTACATATTATTTTGTTTGTATACAGATATTGGACAAAGATGTAGTTGACTGTTTCCGAGTTTATCGAACGATTTGGAGGTCCTCTTGGTTATCCAAGGCCCTGTTAAGCTAGAATGCAATGCTTGTAAACTCATTTTCTTTCACTAAGCTTAATATTTCCATGTAGATTGTGATCAACTAATTCTGTTGATCGCAATTAACAATCTGTCAATCACAGACAATTTCTGATAATTGCTTTGACGACGATATAAGGACTCTCTGATGGTAAACCGCCTCTCTACAGCAGATAAACTACATACAGAGTACATCAGAGGGACTATTTATTTGATCAGATTGATGCACATATGACCTTCTAATGGCGTTACGTAATACTAAATTATGCTATAAATTTAATCATTTGTATATTGTATATGTGTTTGACACAAATCTGCCAAATTTTGTAACGATCTTCTTGATATACTAATTTTAATGGCAATGAGTTTATTAAAATGCAATAACTCTCTCTCGTAACATGCAATGGGATTTTGTGGCATTTGTTCTTTATGTAAATGGAACATTAAAAAAGTAGTTTTAAGAAAATTTAGTCAAGTTGTCTGATAAATTTTTTAATTTTCCTTTAATACTGCACATAAATACACGACATTTTTTTCTTAAAAGATTGTCTTTGAGGTTATTGCCTTCTTTTCCTAAAGAGCTGGTTGTCGTATACCATGCAGAACATGCATTCAATGAAGTTAAAAAACATTCTAATTTGCTAATTTCTTCATGTAAAATTTAAATTATTAGAGCAGAATAACAGATATATAAAATAATGAAGTCAATAATTTAAAAAATTGTATTTTTACGAATGAAAAATAAATAACGATTAATTAACGATAAATAACGATTAATTAATTAACTTAAGCAAACGATTTTTTTTAAAGTTAATGTGTTGCCATTAAGGAAATACATCGCTTATAACAAAGAACTGAATCTCAAATAAACGAAAATGAAGCAGATTTTATCAATAATTTTTTATTAAGTATCGGTTAAATTCATAATGTGTTCTGATTATGAACAATGTTTTTATGTTTGTCTTTTAAAATATTTGGGACAAAAACAATTAATAAGTATTGTTCTTATTCTTATAATTCTTTAAACCATAGATGCACTAGCATCGGCATAATAATTTTTATCCAAAAATATAAAATTTTATATATTTTAATGAATATTTATTGCTATGTAACGTCTATTGTGTAGAATTTTACAGAAGTGTTCTATTCTTTTTTTAAATTTTATTTCATACTGAAAGAACAAACTTTTTAATAAAAATTATTGTTCAAAAATAATTTTTCTCACGTAATAAATAATATGTGTCAAGGCTCAATAACTTTAGAAGCAACAAATTTTTATCTACTATCCCCAAAGGGATTGCTAGAAGCTTTATATATTATTTTATTTTCCAGTTGAGGATTATTGGATCATGAAATACTATCGTCATACATTTTGAACGCCTTATAGCAGAACATTCTAATTTAAATTGGTCTAAAGAAACACATGAGTCTTGAAACGAAAAATTTGCACTTATTTCAAGATTAATTTTCAAAATTTTGAGAAACAGTAAATTTAAATTTATTGAAGCTTAATTGCTTGCAAAGTACTTCGTAACAGGTTGACTAATTACATGCAAACAAAAATTAAGACATGAGAAATAATTTATTATTTATTAATATTTTTGTTATTCTTAATATATATATATATATATATTATTACTATGTCATTGTTGTTTATAAAAATATTTTTTTACAAAAACTAAACTTTTTTAATGATTCATTAGCATTTTAATATTTGCAAATTGTTAATTGAAGCTCATAATAAATAATAGAGTAAAGCAACTTCTAAAACTGCATAAAATTCTGAAACAATCACGTTTAATTGCTGATATACTAATATACTAATATATAACTACAAATATGTTTTTAAATGTATCATCTATAAAATGTAAATCTATATTTAATCATCTAACCTAATCAATTTTAAATTAGTTTTGTTATATTTTTCTGCTTTTCAGTAGTTATGTAGTATTCTAAATATTTGAATTGATAGTGAGATACTAAATTGTATTCAAGCCCATCATTTGTTAAAAGAAGATTTCAAATATGTAAATCAGTTAATTTTAATGCAATTAAGTGTATCACTATCACTCACATTTTTGAATAATGAAATAACAGCATATAATTATTCTGAAAATAAATGTACATGTATCTCACTGGTCATATTATAAGCTAAATACAGTCTTAATGTTAGAAATGTTCTTGAACTCTTCAAATTATATTGTAATGTCTCGGACTATACTCGACCTATAACGGCTTCAAGAAAAGGATCACTTTCGGGTTCATAGAAACATTTTATTTACAAGCATTTTTTTATATACATAATTATATTAACAAAAGGAAAATGCAAGATATAAATCAGAAATACAAGTGCAGTTCACTCCAAGAACGGAGATTTTCAGAGTTCTCTAGTCTACAACAAATTTATTCCAACCGGTGTGAGCACATTTTAATTATCACACGCCGTGACACACGAAACCACAAAGGGTTCACTTTGTAAACAGACGGAAAACTCCGGCCTGTTTAGACACTTTCAGAAAAAAAGAAAAACTTCACATCTTGTCGACTCATTGCAGAACTCTCTTATTTTTTCTCCAAAAACCTCCCTTTAAGAAACTCCATCAAGAAGGGAGGCGTCAGCTTCCCTCACTTCTAATTAGAGTGGACACTTCCTCATCCCATGGTATAACACCAATCACGATGCAGCAACATGACGCAGTCCATATCCTATCTGTAATTGTTTCGACTTGTGAAGGTCGAGCAGACAGTATCTAATTTCATGGTCTCATTATCCATGGCACTGAATATTTGTCATATTTGAGTGACAGGTTATTCTCAGTAAAACAAAACACTGATTGCATGTGATATAAATATTCACGATACTGCTTATCTGCTGTCAGATTTGAGTGATAAGCTATTATGCACTTGGTTAAGAATATACATTCATCTCTTCTGGGAACAAATATGCTATATTTCTTCCCGTGGGAAAAATACTACAATATCCATCTCCATTTTTTACTACAACATATTTGTTATGGACAACATAACACTATGCAGCTTGTGAACTCTAGTTCTTAAGTAATACATAAAGCTTAAGCAATATAAAAAAACAGGTTATTTTTCAAAAAATTACTTGAAGTAAACAAACTCAAGAACTCTTGTAAGAAATAAAATTATTTCAACATAAAACTAATAAAAAAAAGGAGAGAAACTCAGATCAAAGAATTAACTCGGTTATTTTTATTCTCCCTTTAACGTTCCACAAATCCCTAACAGAAGTTTTATCATTTCCTACTTTTTAAAACCGGATAGTTAGTTACCTCAACAATTTTTATGTCCTAACACTTTACCACCGATTTCCCAGCCCTTGAATCACAGATAACCACAAGACACACACACAAAAAAAATCAAGTTTTTCTCAACAACCCCACCTACAATCCCGAAAACAAAAACAAACCCTGAAACTATCAGAACAATCCGGGAAAAAGATTTCTTTACCAACTTTTCCATGATGTACGAGTTCCGTTATAAACGTCTGCTTGGAGTACATTGGCGACTTTTTTTTTATTATCTTTCTTCTTTGGCGCACATGATAGTCTCACACTTTCTATTAGCCCCTAGCTCTTGCCTTTGTCAAGTCGAAATACAATGGACCTTTTCCACAATGGCTTTCCATGACGCTTTTTTTTTCTATTTGGCGAGTTCTTGAGAGATAGCTTCCAAATTCTACAAGACCTTTTTTTTTCTATTGGTCCAGTACGTCAATAAAAGTAACATAATCCCTGGATGAAATGGATACTAGATAAGGCGGATAAAGAAGTAAGTTTTAGACGCCAAAGAAATATAATCGCCCCCTAGTGGTCGAATTGATAAGGAGAATTTTTTGTATGTATGCTACTTATTTTAAGCCTCTACTCACAGATAACACCTTTTTTTTTTATAATGGTTTACTGTGTCTACGTTTTTGCCGCGTGTTTCGTCGGAAAAGCTGGAAGTTTTTCTGTAAAGGTAACAAATAATTTTAAGTTTTCTTTTTTTTTCAAAAAAAAAAATTGTTTGTTGAGTGCTCAAAGGAGTAGAGTAAAATTTTTTAGAAGTCTTATAAATGAGTTTTCTGAAACTAGAAAGCTTTCTGCAATGTATAAAGAAATATTGGAAGAAATATCAATGGAGTTTTTTCATTCAATAAGACGAAAAAAATTTAAATCGATTTTTTTTTTTTTTTTTCAATTTTGAGTAATAAAGGTTTTTATTGGTGAAAATGTTGTAAATGATGAAATAAAAATAGAAAAATTTAATCTAAATTATTATTATCTAAATAAACGTATTTTAAACTATTTCATGAATTATGAATGAAACATTAATTAAATGGCTATTATTATTAAAGAGATAAACGCAAAAATAAATTCAGTTTATAATGAGTAATATCAAATTTTTATAAACATCACTAAAAAAATTAAATTAAAAATATTCATAATGATCAAACTGTTTGATGTAATTCTTTTAAGAAAAAATTAACACCCAAAAAAGAATAATGATTCAAAACATTTCTGCAAAATAAATTAAGTTGCAAAATGATGTCAATATGTTTTTTAATTTGAAATGAAATAAATAAAACCAATTGCAATACAGTTAGAATCGTCAATAAATTTAGAACTTGTTAAAAATATATTTAAATAATGATTTTAAATAAATAATTAATTCTAATTATAAGAAATCTTCTGAGTTTTGTTTGTATCATTGAAAACACTTGGCAGATCAAATACTCAATTGTAATCTATTATTTTATATATTAATATAAAATAGTAAATATTAAAAATTTGGAAGTATTTAGGAATCATGGTTAATTTGGTAACTTTTATAATACTGGCAAATATTTTAAAATGTTTAAAAATAATTTTATACATAATAAGCTTTTGATTATAGGCTTAATAAACATTAATTGATGAACAGCATTTAGTGAGCATTTTTCCAGTGGGTAGATATATAGCATTTCTGTTCTCGGGGAAAAGGAATGTATATTCTTTAACAAGTGCATAATAACAACCTATCGCTCAAATCTGACAGCAGATAAGCGGTATCGGGAATATTTATAATGCATGCAATCAGTGTTTTGTTCTAATGAGAACAACCTATCACTCAAATTTGATAGCAGTTAATCAGTGTCATGGATAATGATACATCATGAAATTAGCGATTGTTTGCTCGACCTTCGCCAATGGGATATGGATTACGTCATGATTTGCTGCATCTGCCGATTTTCTTAAAGAGAGTTTATTGGAAAAGGAAAAAAAGAGTGATTGGTGATAGACCATGGAATGAGGAAGTGTCCAGTCCAATGAGAAGTGTAGGAAGCTGATCCCCATCCCCCGTCTCTTGGAGAATTTTCTTAAATGGAGGTCTTTGGAGAAGAAAAAGAAGAATGTTCTTCTACGAGTATGCAATAAGTGTTATTTTTCTCTTTTTTTTTAAAGTGACTGAACAGGCTGGAGATTCTGACTGTTTACGAAGTGAGCCTCTTGTGGTTTTGTGTACATGTGAATAAATTTATATTTAAATTTTCATCTTTTGTAATAACCAAGAGTTATATATATATATGTTTCGAGAAGATATATATATATATCTTCTCGAAATCCTTATAGGTCCAGTAGAGGCCGAGACGGAGTACGTGGAGAGTACCACATTTCTGTATCAAAATTTGCTATTGTTGCTATTTACTTAATAAAATAGTAAGAATAATTATTGAAATAATTATTCTTGCTATTTTGTTAAGTAATTATTGAAATTATAAAAAAATTAATTATAGAACACCATAAATAAGTTGTAGTCATTAACTATAAACGGAAACTAATAGATTAATCACATTTTTAGGTAACAAAAATCACTAATATAATATAAATTAAAGACATTTTATTCGGAGTGATTATGGAAAAAAAAGGGGTTATCTTTTAAAGAAGACTGATATTTCCATACAACTGAAATATACGATTAAAATAAAAATTTGATGTAAACACTTCAAAACTAAAATTCCTGTCTCCCCAATTAATTACTGGAAAGCTTTAATATATTTATGATAAACAATTGATTATATCTTGTCTTCAGGCGAATTTGTCATCTATTGTTGCAAAATTAATCTTCCAGTAACATTTTTAATCCTCAAGGATTCGTCGATATTCTGATAGATACTCTCTGCAAGTGACGTGAATATTAAGACTTGAAATGCAGTTTGGGTAAAAGACTTATAAAACTGATTCCCTTGCATCTTGTTTATAATTCATTGAAGAACAATTTCTCAATGATAATCTCTGGACATGTAGTAGATAATAATTCAATTCTTGTAATAATGGCCTTTTAAGAAGTCATATATATATATATATATATCTTCATCAAATTTTCAATCGTTCATAAAATACTTTTTATTCATCCACTCAAGTTCAAATAAATTTTTTTTTTAAATTGTAGTGGATGACACCTGATGCTAATACAGTTTTTTCAAATATTAATTCATTAATTAAAATTAATTAATGAATTAATTTTAGTTTTTTTTAAATTGAAGTTGCATGTATCTACCAATAGATGGCACCAGATGTAAGAGGAAAATTTCAACTTGAAATGAAAACCTTTCTTTTTTTTTAAATTCCTACTATTAGCTCACACTCTCCCTATATATATCTTGCTCAAATTTTCAATTGTTAATAAAATACTTTTTATTCATAAACTCAAGTTCAAATGCATATTTTTAAACTTGTAGTGAATGACACTTGATGATAATACAGTTTTTCAAATATTAATTCATTAATTAAATTTAATTAATTAATTTTAGTTTTATATGGGAGAAAAAAAATTTCTCTTATATAAGATATTTAGCAGGCTATAAATGTAGGAATAAATACCGTCAGTGGGAAAACGTGTAGATCGCTGGAAAAGAATTTCTTTTTCAGATTCCTTTTTCATTCCGGGTTCTAGTCTGAGTCAAGGAGGGAACAAAATAGAAACTGGAGCAAGTGAAGTGTGAAAGAGAGGGAGAATTTTTTCTAATTTAAAAAAATAAATGAAAATTATTTATAAGGGACTTTTTGCAATATAGTGAAAAAAAAATAGGAATTGACTTTAAAATTTTTTTATGTTACTTATTCACTTGTAGTTTCAAATTTTTATTTAATTTTTTTTTCAAATTTTAATTTGTCTTGCTTTTGTTATTGTTGTTTTTTTACTTATAATTTCAAACTAATAATTTTGAAACAATTAATTATTTTATTTCATACATATGGGAATTTTTAATTTTCACATCTCTGAACATGCAGTAGATGATGATTCAATTCTCGTAATAATGGCCTTTTAAAAAGTCAACACAAGTATGATCAAAAGAGATGAGAGTAATGAATGTTCTACAATTTTTGATTGCTTAAAAGAATACCATTAATATCTGTTAAAACAAAATATCAATTGTGTAAAATACAATAATTTCCACTGATTGGTATAATTTCAAAAAGAACTTTAATATTATTCATATTTCATAAAATATTAATGTACACATAAACATACTTCGTTTTTATATACAATTATTGTTTTACTAATTATTATAGTTAACTGCAATTATCATTAAATATTCATCTTTGATTGGTTAATGGAATAAAAATATTAAATTTTTAATTTTTTATAATTTAGATATTTAATTGATAGGTTAGGAAACTAAATAGTTTCTTTCTGAAATAAAACTATTAATTTACCTTTTGAAATAACAACTTCAACTATCGAAATTACTTCCTATAAGAACATACATAACAGCTATTGTACATTCATGGATTTGATCCAAAACTGTCACCTAGAGCAGAATAATATATAATACTGAATTGATATGAAATGTTTTGCATATGAATTACATTAACATACGTTACAATGAAGCTTTACATGTAGTTCATAGTTTTGAAACCCCACTGTTGTCCCTTATTTGACAAATCCAGTTAATCGATTAGAATCTAGCTTCAACAATTTATTTATGCATGGCGTAAGGTGTAATGTAACTTTAGATTTTAAACCCTTATAACAATTAATCGTACCTAGAAAGAACACACAAATCCAACTCCCCTAGATTAAACACTAAAAAAATATCACAATAATACATTCATTAATATACTTTAAAATCCACAATAACTCATACTACATATAAACCTACAGGTTGGAAACGTCATACAATTAACATTATGTGAGCACAAGTGTCATCTAAAAAGCAATGATCATATATCTGAATATGTATATAATATACTGCAGTAATAAGAACCAAAATATGAGTCAAATCTCAGACAAATGCTGCTCAGTTTTCATCTATAAAGTATTAAAGGATATCAAAATATACATATAATATGCTGTAACAATAATAAAAAATATGAGTCTTTAACATCTCACAATAATGCTGCTCTATAGTTCTTTTACCAAAATCCTTCCCAGCAATTTTACCGACAATTGCTCTCCATGCAGGGCTTTCAAATTAAGTTCACCTAAGAAATATACCACTTACTGGTGCAGATGTGAGCTTTCAGATAAAGTTCACGTAAGAAATATGCCACTAACATATGCAGATGTTCATGTAGTCATAGAGCATAAAGAAAGCCTGGACATCATGATGGACAGATTTTTCCACCATTGTCTAAGGACGTAGCAGCAGAGGTCAACAACAAATGGTCTCTTTTTTTGAGTGTCCGCACTACTAAATGCTGGCAGGAAGCTTCTTGCCTTGGTCGCAGTTCTTAGAGTAGGGGTCCGCGACAGGGTGCCTTTCTTCTTATGGAATTGCAGCTATCCATTTACGGGAACAGCTCCCTCCCTTTCTCGTTTCTCTTTCTGCTCTTCCTCCTCTGTCTTCTGTCCATCAGTCGATTTTATTTTCGATGTCTCTAACACCTTTTAGTATGTCTTTTCTGTCTACATGCTCCCCTTCCCCAGTCATTATTGGTCAGATTTTCCTCTTAAAATTCGCCTTTGAACTTATGGGTTTTTCCAACAATGGGGGGGGATCTTGACACTCAATCGAACTGAAGAAGCGGTTAGTCTCTTGTGATAAGTTAAAAGTTAACTTCACCCGTACAAAAGACAATTTCCAAAAACATGTGTGCTTGTCATCCTTTCCAGTAGAAAAGGCATTCTGTTTCTGTTTGGAAGATTCAATCAATAATAATTTCGCAAGTCTTAGTTGACTTAATAGACGTTCCATCTTGACCATATGGATCTTTGAGGTTTCGCAAGATCCCGCCAATTAAAATACCACATAAAGATGTCATTTTCATTCGCAGTTGCAGCGAAAGATCTGTTTCCTCCGGAAACTGGTCAATCATTCCGATTCCATTCCTTATCCAATTCGCATCTGATAAGGACTAGAGACCAATATACATGCACCGTTACAACACACACACATAAAATATACCACTACAACATATTAATATTTTGAACAAAATATATTATATATACTATTAATATTTTGAGCAAATATTCACATAAAGGAGAGGCCTTTAAAAATAAATATTTCCTTTTAGATTTGAACATTTTTCAATTGCAAGTTAAATCTGTATGAATTACCATTGGCCACGAATCGGGCTGCTATACTAAGACTTCAACTACTGCACAAAATCCCATCAATGTACCTAGAGCTGAGTTGCCCCTTTACAGTTTGGGAATGATGTGGGTGAGAAGAAGTTTGATTGGGCTCGGTGACGCTCTATGGTCATATGCGGCCGAGACCTACTGCTTAGAGTGGATTCCAAACCATTATAAACATCCAATTATACAATGATTAAAAACAATTTTACCTGAATACAAAAAATATTTCTAAATACATATTGCACTCATATCAACACGACAAAGATTTCTGAACTAAAAGTGGTATGATTACGCATTGTGAAATAGTTCGCTTCTTTTAACTGCTAAAAATTGAATTTAAATTTTTAAATTAATTAATAACGGAACGCCTTTTTAAGTAATTATTGTTTTGAAATGGGAGTAGCATTGTTTCTAAGTCGACCTCCACTAGAACTCACAAAAATGTACCAAATTCACAGTTATCCAAAGTACACAACTGGAATCAAATTATGTCATTAATATTTTGAACAAATATTCACATAAAGGAGATGCCTTTAAAAATAAATATTTCCTTTTAGATTTGAACATTTTTCAATTGCAAGTTAAATCTGTATGAGTTACCATTGGCCACTAATCGGGCTGCCATACTAAGACTTCTACTACTGCACAAAATCCCATCAATGTACCTAGAGCTGAGTTGCCCCTTTACAGTTTGGGAATGATGTGGGTGAGAAGAAGTTTGATTGGGCTCGGTGACGCTCTACGGTCATATGCGGGAGACCTACTGCTTAAAGTGGATTCCAAACCATTATAAACATCCATGCCACGGCCAGGATTCGAACCCGATACCCGTGGTACCAAGTCCCAGAGCGATAGCCACTCGGCCATCAAGCCCCAACTAACCTAAAACTCATCAGTGAGGTTTTATTGTAACCTTCATCTCTTTACGAGTCATGAAATATGGTCAGAATTTACTTGTCTCAAATAAAGCTGCGCCATTTTTTTTCTATGTTTTAATTTATTCATAATCACCTCTTCGGCAGTGTTTTTAATGACTTAATAACATTTTCTACCACCAGATGGCGATAGTGGCACGAAGTAGAATTACGGCGCCATTCGTTTGGCAGAACGAGTCGCAGGGCTCAATGATTTAATTGCACCACTTCCCCAGATTTAATGTCCCAAACATCCAACTGATAAACAGACTCTCGAATTTTAATTGGTGCACCCTCGTTCGCATTTAATGAAGTAGAACATCGTTTGTTTATGGCCCTGATTTCGCGGAACATTTCCGGAATTCAATTGAGGATAAAATTAAGTTGGACTTGAATGGAACGAAATCGAATGACTGACTCTCGGGCGTATAGTAATTGTTGTCTAGGTGTAGTGCTCCACTGATAAGCGAGGAAATTTCTTTATTTAAGATCGGGATGCTCTCTGATTAATGTCCAATTTCCGACTGCTTGGAAAAGACATTGAGACTCATGGTCGTGGTGTCAGACACATGTTTGAACAATGTTATGTTATGTTACTCATAATTATCTCAAGAATAAAACACATCCCAGTTTAGTTTATTTGGTTACATTTCTTCAAAAAGATACTAGATTTTGTTAAATAAATTTATATATGTATTAATAGATAATTTTATGTTGATAATGGCGGGCCTGAATGGCCGAGTGGTTAGCGCTCTGTTGCTCAGTACACATTGTTCGAGTCCCGGCTGTGTCCTAGATGTTGTAGTGGTTCGGAATCCACTTTAAATAGTAGATCCCGGTCTAACATGATCATAGAGCGTTGCGGGGTATTGTTACGCCGTGTTCGTAGCTTATCTTCAAGCTACACGCACCTTCTGGGTAGTGCTTAGTGAGTAACATTGGGGTAGAGCTTGCCTTGAGGCATCGAAGGCAATTGTCTATTTGTTTGCCAGCTGCATTAGAACGGAAAAAAATATATGTATTAATATATAATTTTCATATTGACATTGGCACAAAAACAACATTTTTGATATTCTTTGTTTGCCTTCGCGATTTCAAATACAATCATTTAGGTCATTCAATTCATTAGGGTTCATAATTTAGTATTTTGTTTTAATCATTGCGAGATTGTTTAATGTTTGATTTCATTAATTGATTTGATTTATTTTGTTAATCGGTATATTGCGTGATTATTTAATGTTCGATTTGATTTATTGTGAAAGAATTTCTTTAGTTTGGTAAAATTACGTCAATGCTACCTACAAATATTGAACAATGCGAAAAACTAAAGACATCGCCAAATTTGTCAATCTTGACTACAAATTCGATGAAATATCTTGAGATCGATTTGGCGAAATTTATGAAAATGATTGAATTTAAATTGAAGCAGTTATTAAAATCAAAATAATTTGATTTGTTGTGAAAAAATACCTTTTGTTTAATAAAAATAAGTCAATGCTACTTACAAATATTGAAAAATGTGAAAAACTAACGGTATCGCCAAATTTTGTAAATCTTGATTACAAATTAGATAACATAAATAACTTGAGATCGATTTGGCGAAATTTCTGGAAATGATTAAGAACTTAAATTGAAACAGTTATCAAAACCAAAATAATTGCCTCGAAAGCTCTATAAATACTTTCACAACAGTACTTATTTGCTTTCCACTTTTCGTTGCAGTATTTTCTGCTTGTGTGCTATGAACTTGTCGTTATTATCTTTGCTATTTCGTTTAAAATACATCAATAATACTTAGAAATATTGAACAATGCGAAAAGCAGAAGGCCAAATTTAGCAATCTTGAGTACAAATTGGATGAAATACGAGATCGATTTGGAGAAATTTCTGAAAATGATTAAGGACTTAACATGAAACAACTATTGAAACCAAGATAATTGCCTCGAAAGCTCTATAAAATGTGCCCATGACAGTACATTTTTCATTTCCACTTTTAGTTGTAGCAATTGATGTTTGTATGCTATGAACTTGTTTTTATTAACTTTGCTATTTCGTTTACATGTGCTTCTGAGTGTTTCTTTTTCCCAATGTAGCTGGCAAACACTTAGACAGCTATCTTGGATGACTTAAGGCAAGCGCTGCACAGACGTTACTCACTTTGCATTACCCAAAGAGCACGTGTAACTTGAAGATAAGTCACGAACGTGGAGTAACAATGCCCTCGCAATGCTCTACGATCCTATTAGACCGCGACCTATGGTTTAAAGTGGATTCCGCACCACTACAAACATTCATGGCACTGCCGGGACTCGAACCCAAAACCTGTGGTACCGAGTGCCAGAGCGCTAGCCGCTGGGTCTTTCAAGCCCGTGCTTCTGGCTTTTGGATAATTAAATTTTATGGTAATATGATAGGATTTCAATAAAATTTTGGGTTTTTTTAAATATATATTGCTTTTATTTTAAGGGAAATACATTCACGGCGGAATCAACAATCCTTAATTCAGAATAATATTTGGATGTGGGAATAAAATATTTAGATGTGGGATTTGTGAATAAACGGAAATAACAAACAAGGAATTTCTTCATCAAAATGGTTTTTAAAAACTACATTCAGAAGCTACTTAAATCAAAAGCAGCGGTGTTTATTCTTTTTTAAATATAAAGCTAAAATTTTAGTTTTAAAAATGGAGTTATCTAAAACCAATACATCAAATTAATCATCTAAATTAAATGTTTTCTGAGAAAATAATTCAATTCTTTGATTTCCGAAAAAAAATTAAATATTATTAAAACCTGTATAGTTCAGTTATATGAATAAATATAGTTGTCTATTAGTTCAGTTATATAATTTAACTTTTCAATCTCAGCTTTTGACCAATACTGAAATTGTTTATAAATATTACACACAACTATACGAACACAAAAATTAAGTGGACATTACCAGAGTATCCCTGAAAACCTAACACATCAGAAGAATGGAAGAAAAATTATCTGCTTTTAGCTGAAAAGAAGCATCTAATTATAACTTAGCATCACTAGGATTTTTTTTTCCTTGCTTCCTAAATGGTTGTTTTGCGTGTTCTTGTGTCAAGAATGAGAAGAAAATGATGTATAATAAGTTTTCTCTCGCCTAGCAGCGCCCTCTTCTTCACTGACACCAACCTGAAAGAAACTAATAGGGACTTTTGCGAGAACTCCTGATATTCGAAACTTCCATGTTGCTCCGGAAAATCCGATATATTGAATTATTATGCAGCACTTTTTGGGCAGAAGTAACGAATTTTCGCATTTCTTTATAAATGTTTTTGGGCATTCAGTATTAGTTCTGGTTTTATTAGAAAATGCTACGTACAGTGTTTCTATAAAGTTTGAAAATTTAGACAAGAGCTAAAAGATTCTTAGCTTAATTGTATAGGAAAATAATTACACTATTATTCGCTTTTCGGAAAATGAAAAATGCAAATTTATATAGTAATATAATGGTTACTTTGTAACTTTTGGTTATCTTCTACTAGTTGAATTAAAAAATAGCTGGCCTATTTAAAAAATGAATTTCAATAATGGAAAACTAGTGGGCTTTGTTCTTGGGAAAACAATTACTGTTACAGAATTTCTAAAATAGTAATTATTTTAGAAATTATGTAACAGAAAATATATTGGAAGTTTAGCATATAAACAACAACTTAACATATCTTTTTAATGTTTTACATTTTAGCGTTTATGTATCATGATGATTTTTATTTTAACCAATGAGCCTAATGCTTGATATCATGCAGCTTTTTATTTTAACCAAGGAGCATAATGCTTGATACCATGATGCTTTTTACATTACCCAAGGAGCTTGATATCATGATGCTTTTTATTTTTACCAATAAGTTTAATGCTTGTTATCATGATGCTTTTTATTTTAACCAATGAACTTAATGTTTGATATCATGATGATATTTATTTCAACCAAAGAGCTTAATACTTGATGTCAAGACTTAATACTTCATATCATAACTTAATCCTTCATATCAAGACTTAATAATTGATATTAATATACTTAATATCCAAGTAGCCTAATACATGATTTTTATTTCACCAAATACTTTTAGTTTTAGTAGACCTACAAAAACATAAGAAACTTTTTATAATTTTTTAGTATATAATAGTTTTCAATATAAGAAAATTGGAATTTTTTTTTTCACTTTTCCTGCACATGAAAAATGAACTTTTTAATCTTAACTTTTGACCAATACTGAAATTGCTTATAAATATTACACACAACCATACGAACATAAAAATTAAGTGGACATTACCAGAGTATCCCTGAAATACCTAACACATCAGAAAAAGAGTAGAAGAAAAATGATCTGCTTTTAGCTGAAAAGAAGCATCTAATTATAAGTTAGCATCGCTACGATTTTTTTCCTTGCTTCCTAAATGGTTGTTTTGCGTGTTCTTGTGTCAAGAAGGAGAGGAAAATGATGTATAATAAGTTTTCTCTCGCCTAACAGCGCTCTCGTCTTCACTGACACCAACCTAAAGAAAGTGATAGGGACTTTTGCGAGAGCTCCTGATATTCGAAACTTCCCTGTTGCTCCGGAAAATCCGATATATTGAATTATTATACAGCACTTTTTGGGCAGAAGTAACGAATTTTCGCATTTCTTTATAAATGTTTTTGGGCATTCAGTATTAGTTCTGGTTTTATTAGAAAATGCTTCAAAAAGAGTATTTCTATAAAATTATTAGGAAATTTAGACGAGAAATTAAAACTTCTTAGCATAATTGTATAGTAAAACAATAACACTATTAATCGTTTAATGGAAAATACAAATTTAAAATTATATGAAAAATAGAAACTAATATAGTAATATATTGAATTTTTTGTTATTTTTAGTTGCCTTCTAGCAGTTTAATTAAAAATAGTAAGCCCTGTTAAAAAATGAATTTCAATAATGGGAATTAAGTGTGCTTTGTTCTTAGGAAAACAATTACAGTTACAGAATTTCTAAAATAGTAACTACTTTAGAATTTCCTAGAAGTTTAGAAAATTTATTGTAAGTTTAACAGATAAACAATAATTTAACATATCGTTTTAATGTTTATGTATCATGATGCTTTTTATTTTAACCAAGGATCTTAATGCTTTATAACATGATGATTTCTATTTTAACCAATGATCTTAATCTTTGACATCATGATGCTTATTATTTTAACCAATGAGCTTAATACTTTATATCAAGACTTAATACTTGATATTAATATACTTAATAACCAAGGAGCGTAATACATGATTTTCATTTCAGCAAATTCTTTTAGTTTTAGTAAATCTACAGAAATAGTTTTCAATATTAAAAAATGGATATTTCTTTCACTTTTCTTGAGTGGGAAAATAAAACTTTTTAATCTTAACTTTTGACCAATAGGGAAATTGTTTATAAATGTTACACACAACCATACGAACATAAAAATTAAGCGGACATTGCCAGAATTTTTACTGAAATACCTAAGACATCAGAAGAAGAGTAGAAGAAAAATGATCTGCTTTTAGCTGAAAAGAAGCATCTAATTATAAGTTAGCATCGCTACGATTTTTTTCCTTGCTTCCTAAATGGTTGTTTTGCGTGTTCTTGTGTCAAGAATGAGAAGAAAATTATGTATAATAAGTTTTCTCTCGCCTAACAGCGCTCTCTTCTTCACTGACACCAAACTAAAGAAAGTGATAGGGACTTTTGCGAGAACTCCTGATATTCGAAACTTCCCTGTTGCTCCGGAAAATCCGATATATTGAATTATTATACAGCACTTTTGGGCAGAAGTAAAGAATTTTCGCATTTCTTTATAAATGTTTTTGGGCATTCAGTATTAGTTCTGGTTTTATTAGAAAATGCTACTTACAGTATTTCTATAAAGTTTGAATATTTAGACAAGAGCTAAAAGATTCTTAGCTTAATTGTATAGGAAAATAATTACACTATTATTCGCTTTTCGGAATATGAAAAAGGCAAATTAATATAGTAATATAATGGTTACTTTGTTACTTTTGGTTATCTTCTACTAGTTGAATTAAAAAATAGCTGGCCTATTTAAAAAATGAATTTCAATAATGGAAAACTAGTGGGCTTTGTTCTTGGGAAAACAATTACTGTTACAGATATTCTAAAATAGTAATTATTTTAGAAATTATGTAACAGAAAATATATTGGAAGTTTAGCAGATAAACAACAACTTAACATATCTTTTTAATGTTTTACATTTTAGCGTTTATGTATCATGATGATTTTTAATTTAACCAATGAGCCTAATGCTTGATATCATGCAGCTTTTTATTTTAACCAAGGAGCATAATGCTTGATACCATGATGCTTTTTACATTACCCAAGGAGCTTGATATCATGATGCTTTTTATTTTTACCAATAAGTTTAATGCTTGTTATCATGATGCTTTTTATTTTAACCAATGAACTTAATGTTTGATATCATGATGATATTTATTTCAACCAAAGAGCTTAATACTTGATGTCAAGACTTAATACTTCATATCATAACTTAATCCTTCATATCAAGACTTAATAATTGATATTAATATACTTAATATCCAAGTAGCCTAATACATGATTTTTATTTCACCAAATACTTTTAGTTTTAGTAGACCTACAAAAACATAAGAAACTTTTTATAATTTTTTAGTATATAATAGTTTTCAATATAAGAAAATTGGAATTTTTTTTTTCACTTTTCCTGCACATGAAAAATGAACTTTTTAATCTTAACTTTTGACCAATACTGAAATTGCTTATAAATATTACACACAACCATACGAACATAAAAATTAAGTGGACATTACCAGAGTATCCCTGAAATACCTAACACATCAGAAGAAGAGTAGAAGAAAAATGATCTGCTTTTAGCTGAAAAGAAGCATCTAATTATAAGTTAGCATCGCTACGATTTTTTTCCTTGCTTCCTAAATGGTTGTTTTGCGTGTTCTTGTGTCAAGAAGGAGAAGAAAATGATGTATAATAAGTTTTCTCTCGCCTAACAGCGCTCTCGTCTTCACTGACACCAACCTAAAGAAAGTGATAGGGACTTTTGCGAGAACTCCTGATATTCGAAACTTCCCTGTTGCTCCGGAAAATCCGATATATTGAATTATTATACAGCACTTTTTGGGCAGAAGTAACGAATTTTCGCATTTCTTTATAAATGTTTTTGGGCATTCAGTATTAGTTCTGGTTTTATTAGAAAATGCTTCAAAAAGAGTATTTCTATAAAATTATTAGGAAATTTAGACGAGAAATTAAAACTTCTTAGCATAATTGTATAGTAAAACAATAATACTATTAATCGTTTAATGGAAAATACAAATTTAAAATTATATGGAAAATAGAAACTAATATAGTAATATATTGAATTTTTTGTTATTTTTAGTTGCCTTCTAGCAGTTTAATTAAAAATAGTAAGCCCTGTTAAAAAATGAATTTCAATAATGGGAATTAAGTGTGCTTTGTTCTTAGGAAAACAATTACAGTTACAGAATTTCTAAAATAGTAACTACTTTAGAATATCCTAGAAGTTTAGAAAATTTATTGTAAGTTTAACAGATAAACAATAATTTAACATATCGTTTTAATGTTTATGTATCATGATGCTTTTTATTTTAACCAAGGATCTTAATGCTTTATAACATGATGATTTATATTTTAACCAATGATCTTAATCTTTGACATCATGATGCTTATTATTTTAACCAATGAGCTTAATACTTTATATCAAGACTTAATACTTGATATTAATATACTTAATAACCAAGGAGCGTAATACATGATTTTCATTTCAGCAAATTCTTTTAGTTTTAGTAAATCTACAGAAATAGTTTTCAATATTAAAAAATGGATATTTCTTTCACTTTTCTTGAGTGGGAAAATAAAACTTTTTAATCTTAACTTTTGACCAATAGGGAAATTGTTTATAAATGTTACACACAACCATACGAACATAAAAATTAAGCGGACATTGCCAGAATTTTTACTGAAATACCTAAGACATCAGAAGAAGAGTAGAAGAAAAATGATCTGCTTTTAGCTAAAAAGAAGCATCTAATTATAAGTTAGCATCGCTACGATTTTTTTCCTTGCTTCCTAAATGGTTGTTTTGCGTGTTCTTGTGTCAAGAATGAGAAGAAAATTATGTATAATAAGTTTTCTCTCGCCTAACAGCGCTCTCTTCTTCACTGACACCAAACTAAAGAAAGTGATAGGGACTTTTGCGAGAACTCCTGATATTCGAAACTTCCCTGTTGCTCCGGAAAATCCGATATATTGAATTATTATACAGCACTTTTTGGGCAGAAGTAAAGAATTTTCGCATTTCTTTATAAATGTTTTTGGGCATTCAGTATTAGTTCTGGTTTTATTAGAAAATGCTACTTACAGTATTTCTATAAAGTTTGAATATTTAGACAAGAGCTAAAAGAATCTTAGCTTAATTGTATAGGAAAATAATTACACTATTATTCGCTTTTCGGAATATGAAAAAGGCAAATTAATATAGTAATATAATGGTTACTTTGTTACTTTTGGTTATCTTCTACTAGTTGAATTAAAAAATAGCTGGCCTATTTAAAAAATGAATTTCAATAATGGAAAACTAGTGGGCTTTGTTCTTGGGAAAACAATTACTGTTACAGAATTTCTAAAATAGTAACTACTTTAGAAATTCTGTAACTGAAAATTTATTGCAATTTTAACAGATAAACAACAACTTAACATATCGTTTTAATGGGTTACATTTTAATTTTTATGTATGATGATGCTTTTTATTTTAACAAAAGAGCTTAACGCTTGATATTATGATGATTTTTATTTTGACAAATGAGCTTAACGCTTGATATCATGATGATTTTTATTTTAACCAATGAGCCTAATGCTTGATATCATTATGCTTTTTATTATAAACAAGGAGCTTAATGCTTGATATCATGATGCTTTTTATTTTAACCAAGTTGTTCAATGATTGATATCATGATGACTTTTTATTTTAACCAAGGAGCTTAGTACTTGATATCAAGACTAAATGCTTTATGTGAATATACTTAACAATCAAGGAGCTTAATACATTATTTCATCAAATACATTTAGTTTTCGTAAACCTACAAAAACAGTTTTCAATATAAGAAAATTGGAATTTCTTTGTTCACTTTTCTTGCAGATGAAAATTTAACTTTTTTTAATCTTAACTTTTGATCAATACTGAAATTGATTATAAATATTACACACAACCATACGAACTTAAAAATTTAGTGGACATTACCCGAGTATCCTTGAAATACCTAACACATCAGAAGAAGAGTAGAAGAAAAATGATCTGCTTTTAGCTGAAAAGAAGCATCTAATTATAAGTTATCATCACTACGCTTTTTTTCCTTGCTTCCTAAATGGTTGTTTTGCGTGTTCTTGTGTCAAGAATGAGAAGAAAATGATGTATAATAAGTTTTCTCTCGCCTAACAGCGCTCTCTTCTTCACTGACACCAACCTGAAAGAAACTGATAGGAACTTTTTGAGAGAACTCCTGATATTCGAAACTTCCCTGTTGCTCCGGAAAATCCGATATATTGAATTATTATACAGCACTTTTTGGGCAGAAGTAACGACTTTTCGCATTTCTTTATAAATGATTTTTGGCGTTCAGTATTAGTTCTGGTTATATTAGAAAATGCTGTATACAGTATATCTATAAAGTTATTTGAAAATTTAGACGAAAACTGAAAAAATTCTTAGTATAATTATATAGGAAAATAATTACACTTTTATTCCCTTTTCGGAATATGGTAAATAGAAATTAATATAGTAATATAATGGTTACTTTGTTACTTTTGTTTAATTTGTTAATTTGTACTAGTTAACTTTTGGTTAATTTGTACTAGTTAAATTAAAAATAGCTGACCTATTTAAGAAATGTTTTAAAAAATAGAAAAAGAAAGTTAGAAATGTTTTAAATGTTTTTAATTTGTTAATTTGTACTGGTTAACTTTTGGTTAATTTGTACTAGTTAAATTAAAAATAGCTGACCTATTTAAGAAATGAATTTCAATAATGGGAAACAGGAGTACTTTGTTCTTGGGAAAACAATTACAGTTACAGAATTTCTAAAATAGTAACTACTTTAGAAATTCTGCAACTGAAAATTTATTGTAAGTTTAACAAATAAACAATAATTTAACAAGTCGTCTTAATGTTTTACATTTTAATGTTTAGGTATCATGATGCTTTTTATATTAACCAAGGAGCTTAATGCTTGATATCATGATGTTTTTTATTGTAGCCATTATGAGCTTAATGCTTGATATGATGATGCTTTTTATATTACCAAAGGATCTTGATATCATGATGCTTTTTATTTTTACCAATACGTTTAAGGCTTGTTATCATGATGCTTTTTATTTTAAGCAATGAGCTTAATGTTTGATATCATGACGATATTTATTTCAACCAAGGAGCTTAATACTTGATATCAAGACTTAATACTTCATATCAAGACTTAATAATTGATATTAATATACTTAATATCCAAGTAGCCTAATACATGATTTTTATTTCACCAAATACTTTTAGTTTTAGTAGACCTACAAAAACATAAGAAACTTTTTACAATTTTTTAGTATATAATAGTTTTCAATATAAGAAAATTGGAAATTTTTTTTTCACTTTTCCTGCACATGAAAATTGAACTTTTTAATCTTAACTTTTGACCAATACTGAAATTGTTTATAAATATTACACACAACCATACGAACATAAAAATTAAGTGGACATTACCAGAGTATCCCTGAAATACCTAACACATCAGAAGAAGAGTAGAAGAAAAATGATCTGCTTTTAGTTGAAAAGAAGCATCTAATTATAAGTTAGCATCGCTACGATTATTTTCCTTGCTTCCTAAATGGTTGTTTTGCGTGTTCTTGTGTCAAGAATGAGAAGAAATGATGTATAATAAGCTTTCTCTCGCCTAACAGCGCTCTCTTCTTCACTGACACCAACCTCAAAGAAACTGATAGGGACTTTTGCGAGAACTCCTGATATTCGAAACTTCCATGTTGCTCCGGAAAATCCGATATATTGAATTATTATACAGCACTTTTTGGGCAGAAGTAACGAATTTTCGCATTTCTTTATAAATGTTTTTGGACGTTCAATATTAGTTCTGGTTTTATTAGAAAATGCTTTAAAAAGAGTATTTCTATAAAGTTACTAGGAAATTTAGACAGGAACTTAAAACTTCTTAGCATAATTGTATAGCAAAACAATTACACTATTAATCGTTTAATGGAAAATACAAATTTGAAATTATATGGAAAATAGAAATTAGTATAGTAATATATTGAATTTTTTGTTATTTTTAGTTGCCTTCTAGCAGTTTAATTAAAAATAGTTGGCCTTGTTAAAAAATGAATTTCAATAATGGGATTAAGTGTGCTTTGTTTTTGGGAAAACAATTACAGTTACAGAATTTCTAAAAGAGTAACTACTTTAGAAATTCTACTTTTTCTACTTTAGAATTTCCTAGAACTTTAGAAAATTTATTGTAAGTTTAACAGATAAACAATAATTTAACATATCGTTTTAATGTTTACGTATCATGATGATTTTTATTTTAACCAAGGAGCTTAATGCTTTATATCATGATGGTTTATATTTTAACCAATTATCTAAATGTTTGGCATCATGATGCTTATTATTTTAACCAATGAGCTTAATACTTTATATCAAGACTTAATACTTGATATTAATATACTTAATAACCAAGGAGCGTAATACATGATTTTCATTTCAGCAAATTCTTTTAGTTTTAGTAAATCTACAGAAATATTTTTCAATATTAAAAAATGGATATTTCTTTCACTTTTCTTGAGTGGGAAAATAAAACTTTTTAATCTTAACTTTTGACCAATAGGGAAATTGTTTATAAATGTTACACACAACCATACGAACATAAAAATTAAGCGGACATTGCCAGAATTTTTACTGAAATACCTAAGACATCAGAAGAAGAGTAGAAGAAAAATGATCTGCTTTTAGCTGAAAAGAAGCATCTAATTATAAGTTAGCATCGCTACGATTTTTTTCCTTGTTCCCTAAATGGTTGTTTTGCGTGTTCTTGTGTCAAGAATGAGAAGAAAATGATATATAATAAGTTTTCTCTCGCCTAACAGCGCTCTCTTCTTCACTGACACCAACCTGAAAGAAACTAATAGGGACTTTTTGGGAGAACTCCTGTTATTCGAAACTTCCATGTTGCTCCGGAAAATCCGATATATTGAATTATTATATAGCACTTTTTGGGCAGAAATAACGAATTTTCGCATTTCTTTATAAATGTTTTTGGACGTTCAGTATGAGTTCTGGTTTTATTAGAAAATGCTTTAAAAAGAATGCTATAAAGTTAAAGGCTATAAAGTTATTAGGAAATTTAGACGAGAAATTAAAACTTCTTAGCATAATTGTATAGTAAAACAATTACACTATTATTCGTTTAATGGAAAATACAAATTTGAAATTATATGGAAAATAGAAATTAATATAGTAATATGTTGAATTTTCTGTTATTTTTAGTTGCCTTCTAGGAGTTTAATTAAAAATAGTTGGCCTAGTTAAAAAATGAATTTCAATAATGGGATTAAGTGTGCTTTGTTCTTGGGAAAACAATTACAGTTACAGAATTTCTAAAAGAGTAATTACTTTAGAAATTCTTCTTTTTCTACTTTAGAATTTCCTAGAACTTTAGAAAATTTATTGTAAGTTTAACAGATAAACAATTTAACATATCGTTTTAATGTTTACGTATCATGATGATTTTTATTTTAACCAAGGAGCTTAATGCTTTATATCATGATGATTTATATTTTAACCAATGATCTTAATCTTTGACATCATGATGCTTGTTATTTTAACCAATGAGCTTAATACTTTATATCAAGACTTAATACTTGATATTAATATACTTAATAACCAAGGAGCTTAATACATGATTTTCATTTCAGCAAATTCTTTTAGTTTTAGTAAATCTACAGAAATAGTTTTCAATATTAAAAAATGGATATTTCTTTCACTTTTCTTGAGTGGGAAAATAAAACTTTTTAATCTTAACTTTTGACCAATAGGGAAATTGTTTATAAATGTTACACACAACCACACGAACATAAAAATTAAGTGGACATTGCCAGAAATTTTACTGAAATACCTAACACATCAGAAGAAGAGTAGAAGAAAAATGATCTGCTTTTAGCTGAAAAGAAGCATCTAATTATAAGTTAGCATCACTACGATATTTTTCCTTGTTCCCTAAATGGTTGTTTTGCGTGTTCTTGTGTCAAGAATGAGAAGAAAATGATGTATAATAAGTTTTCTCTCGCCTAACAGCGCTCTCTTCTTCACTGACACCAACCTGAAAGAAACTGATATGGACTTTTTGGGAGAACTCCTGATATTCGAAACTTCCATGTTGCTGAGGAAAATCCTATATATTGAATTATTATACAGCACTTTTTTGGGCAGAAGTAACGAATTTCCGTATTTCTTGATAAATGCTTTGGGGCGTTCAGTATGAGTTTTGGTTTTATTAGAAAATGCTTTATAGAGAGTATTTCTATAAAGTTATTCGAAAATTTAGACGAAAACTAAAAACATTCTTAATATAATTATGTAGGAAGATAATTACACTATTATTCTCTTTTCAGAATATGGTAAATACGAATTAGTATAGTAATATAATGGTTACTTTGTTACTTTTGGTTATCTTCTTCAAATTGAATTAAAAATAGCTGGCCTATTAGAAAAATGAATTTCAATAAGGGTAAACAAGAAGGAAAACACTTGATGGTTCGGTTTTTGGAAAAACAATTAATTTTCAGTTATAATATCTAAAATAGTAACTATTTTAGAAATTTTGTAACTGAAAATTTATTGTAAGTTTAACAGATATAACAATAACTTAACATATTGTTAAGTTCAACAATCTTCTCAATTTTTTTTGAATTCATTTTTTAAATGTATGTCCTTTTTTTGGGACATCTAGTATACAATTGGAAAAATTTACGCAGAAATCACTGTTAATTATATATTTTTAATGTATATTTATAGTAGTACATTATTTGTATGTTTTTTAATGTGCATTTACAATGAAAACATACGACTGACCAGAATAAAGTTTTATTGTTCTGTAAATGTTTTAATTTACAATAATGCATGCCCGTGACTGGAGAGCACCTCATCGTATGTCCTATTGTTCTTAACTGTATCCTTTTTGTGTTACTGTCAATGCCTTTAGTGATTGCTTTCGTCGTTCTTTACAGTATTGGGCTGCTCGTGTACTAATTAACGAGAGGTCAGAGACAGGCATAGGAAAAAAAAAACTTTACAATAATTTTTGTCAAGTTTCACAAATAAAATAAAACAAACAATCGTAAAGAATTAATGAACTTTAAGATAAGGATCCTTAAATCAGACTACGATTAAAGGAACCTTCCCAAAATATGCGAAGCATAAGAAGTAAAACAATCTTTTTTGTTATGTGTTATCACACATCGCAGTCCAGGAGTGTATACTATCAACAGTTTTGGACTTTAAGAATTAATATGAGATTGGTTATTTATGCTGTAAAGTTTACAATTATATTTTATCCAGCGCCTTCAAAACCTATTTTTCCTGTCGTTCCTTTCTCCTAAAAAAAATTACTCAGTGGCCCCTTGAAAATCTACCTTCTTTAAGATCTTATCACACGAACTTGCTTCATGATTTTTAACATTAAGCAAACAAGTGTTCCCACTCAAATAGCTTATAGCTGCGTATTTGTGGTGCATTTCTCCTCCGTAGGTCAATTGTATGAAGTTATTATATATTATTAAGATTTACGTTTAAAAGGCTTTTCTCCAACCTCGCTTCCAATACGACTCATTTTTATAATAAATTTATATGCAGAGCCTACTTTTAATATAATACGTTAATATCAAGTCAGGTGTTCTAACTTCATTTTAAATTGATGATGAACATTCGTAAAGAAAATTCGTAGTTTTGAATTTATTTATTTCAGCTTACAATTATTTTAACCTGTATGAATTAAAGTAACACTTCTGAATGATTAGCTTATTTTTGTTTGTGTTTTTACATATTCTTATTATGCGTCGAAGAAAATGGGAAGAACTAAAATGATACGAGTTAAACCAAATTGTTTACTAAATCAATTGTGATTTTAGGATTAGTTTTAGTTAATTTTAATAGAAATGGATCAATCTTATCAATAATGATTTAATAGTTTCGAACCTATCATCTAAGGAATAGTAGTTAATGAAAGTTCATTTAATTTTCTCTTGCTGTTATAAAATTCAAGTTTCTTTAAGGAAACAATTGATAAATCATATTCGTTCAGGATAAATTGAAATTTCTTTAGTGTTTGCTCTAACATCTTTATTCTAACCTTACCTTTATTCAGCAGGTAGACCTTACCTTTATGCAGGTAGATTGAAGGTAGGTCCTTCAATTGTTGATATGAGGTAAACTTCTATTTCTTCCTCTGTGATATAAAGCGATTAACTTTTATTCTGAGCTAAGATTCATATTTTTTGCCTTGGTTAACAAAATACCACTTGTACAACTTGTGGGCTGACGGAAAAATACAACTTGTAGACGATCTCCAATGACTAATCTGACTAATTATTCATTTTTGCAAAGAAATGATTATTGTAAAGTTTTAGCACCAAACATAGGATTTGGTTAGGTTTGTCGCTCTACGGTCGTTTTTGCACATTTTAAGCTAATTAATCCGGGTGCTACAATTTAACGTGGATTCCGAACCCCTCACAAACATTTATGCCACCGCGAATATTCGAATCTGAAGCCTGCGGCACCAAAGGCCAGGGCGCTAGCAAATTGGACATTAGACCACCCCAAACACAGGAATTTGGCACGCTTGACTCAAAATTCTAAAAAAATTATAACAGGAAATGAGGTTTTTATTTTAACAGAGCGTATTAAATGAGATAATTTTTCCCTACTTTCTAAATGACATTGATTCAAAATAATAAATTGGCTAACTTATGAGTGCCAAAAACTTTATTTTGCCGCTAAAACTCCGAAAAGGACAATTTAGGTATATTTTTTAAAGCACTTGCTTTTCAGATATGAATTAATATATATATATATATATATATATATATATTTATATATTTATTACATTATACTCACTAAAACATTATTTAAATTAAAATATAGAATTTAAAAACTATCTATTCTCAACTCTGATTTAAAGCTGTCCTTGCAAAAAAAAATTCTGAGTTAATTACATTTGAGTTAGTTACATTTTCTTTAAGTTCTAAGAGTTCTTTAAATCTTAATGGAATGAAAACCTCTGATGCTGAGAAGAAAGAGAAACACTTTAAATTGATGTAAAAATAACGCTCCCAAATAATATAAAGTAGGCTGGAGCCTGCTAGTTTATAGTAATTTGGATCTAGAATCTGCATCAGCTAACCAATCAAATGATTTAAGCAATTATGAGCAATTATTTAAGCAATTATTTTTTATTATGAGCAATGCCAATCAAATGATTCAGTGTCTATCCTGATGATGAGTACGATAGATACGCAGACCAGAATATCATTCCGCTGAGCTGGAAGAGGGGGAAGGGAACTTGCGAACCCCTCCCCCATTGGAGATATTCATTCAAAGATGTGATGCCAAAATTTGTGTGTCGTGTAAAAGGCAGTTCCAGTGGTGCACCCTGAAAAATATTGAATCAACCTTTCTAGTGCCGAATGATATTTCAGGTCAAAGGTCTCGACATTGGAAAACAGATAGTAGCAAACAAATGCATAAATCTGTAATTACCATAATGCAAATGAAGCAACGCTAATTTTTCATTTTTAAGTTAATGAGACACTAAATTTTGCTTCAATTTAAATAAAATGATGCAGAACTATAGTACAGTAGTTCCATACCATAGTACCATAGTTCCATACCATAGTAGTAGTACCATAGTTATGTCGAACTATATGTCGAAGAACTATTATAGAGTAGTTCTGCATCACAATTCTGCAGAAATATATTTCGGAGAACTATAGTAGAGCAGTTCTGTATCATAGTTCTGTAGAGCTATATTTCTATAGTAGAGTAAATCTATATCATTTTATTTAAATTAAAACAAAATTCATTGTCTCATTTACTCAAAGAAAGCCAAAACACAATTTTAGTGAGGATTTATTTGCATTATAGAGATATGGTGATTATATTTTTATGCATTTATTTTTGGCTATTGGTTTTCGAATGCCGGGACATTTGCCTGAAATATCAATCCGCACTAGAACAGTCGTAGAGTAAGCAGTAGTTTCACAAAAGAATTTGAAACATTCTTACGACAGACCGAAATCCACTCGAAATTCCCTCTCTGTTCCTTTTAAAAAAGGATCGAGATTAAACCGAGGAAACACCGCTCCTGACGGACTAATGTCCTTTTCTCAAAAGGCAACTCCTCCCTCTATCGAATTCGGAAACAGGTCATTAGTTGATTGTCAACACATTAGGCCGCATTCAGGACATGACAGATAGAGGCCTCCAAAGTTCGATAATCTTGCTCGCCGCTCTGGACTTTAGTCAATTACCCCAGAGTTCCCATGATCCTGGAGACGGTCCTAGAAACGTCCAAAATTAGATTTTCAGTTCTAGGGGATCACTTACACTAATTAACGGTCTTCATTAGAGAAAGTGAATTAGCAGTACACTGGCTGGCGAGAGCACTGTCACTGTTTTAGAGGTAGCGAGCGAATATGCACTTAAGTAAACATTGGGCGGATGTTATTGGACATAGGAATCCACGCCCAAAATGATATAGCAAAGCGATATTTAAATTTGATTCGCCTTATTAAATAAGATGCAAATCTAGTACGTGCTTAAAATTCCCAACTTTGTGGAATTTGGGTGTGTTGAGGCTGTGACAAAATAGATTCTGCTAGTTGTTTGCAGATGATTAATTCCGTTCGGTTTCAGGAGGGGGGAGAATAAGCGCTTGCACATGGTATTGAAGGATTATGTCAGAATATAGTGGAGTTAAAATCGTTGCATTAAGTTAAGTCAATATAGTTCGTGATCCCATATGGATTATTCAGGTGTCCATTCTCTTGGGGATTCGGCTTTTAGTAACAAAAGCTGCGTTAATGAAATAAACTGTTTGGTTTTGAGGTATTTAATTATGTGTGGTTTGGTGTTTATTTTTTAATTGCAATATTTATCTAAATGTAATAATTTTCCGAATTATAAAAAGTGATATCCACCTCACACTCTTATCTCTTACCTAAAAAATACCATAGGGACGTTTAAAAGATATATATAATATTATATTAAAAATAATAAAATAAATATAATTTTATAAATTATAAAATCTAAATTATTATTATTGTTATTAAAAATTATTATTATTATTATTATTATAAAACGCTTGCACATAGTATTGAAGGATTATGTCAGAATATAGTGGAGTTAAAATCATTTGCATTACGTTAAGTCAATATAGTTCATGATCCGATATGGATTATTTAGGTGTCCATTGTCTTGTGTATTTGGCATTTAGTAACAATAGCTCTGTTAATGAAATAAATTGTTTGGTTTTGAAGTATTTCATTTTTTGTGATTGTATGTTTATTTTCTAATTGCAGTATTTAAATAGTAATTATTTTTTTTTTTTTTTTAAATTTGGATGCAATATTTATTTTTATCTAATCATCTTGTAATAAAATTTATAATTGTCTTAAGTATAGATTATGATTGAATTAATGACCTTTTTACTTTTGAATTTTGACGCTTGAATGAATAAAAATTAGTAAAGTTAGTTATATTTTAAATCTTAATTATGAATCGGAAATGGGAATAAAAATGAGTAAGTTAAAAAATAAAATTATAACATTTTTATTCAATGAAAAATAATAATAATGATAACAAATTTTTCGTGATGTTGGACTACACATTAGATAAAATAAGATTCTTATTTTAAGAAAAACCCAAATAAATATATTGCTTTATAAAAAGAAAGAAATTAATATAATATAAGCAGAAGCATAATATAAGTATATTATCAGGAGAAATAGAGTTGTAGAATGGGAAATTTACAGGTGAAATTTCATAACTACAGTAAAAAAAAATCATTAGAAAAAAATCATTTCCCTTAAAATGTACTTCATTTTTAAGAATAACAAGTAGTGATTTCGAAGTCTTATTTATCATGATTTGTTATTTTGTTTTTATATTTTCAATTTCAGAAACTGATGCATAATATCTTCAATCTGATAAAATCAGCATTATAAAAAAGTTACATTTCTCAAATATTCGTTACTACATCAAACAAAAAAGGTCATTTTCCAAGAATGAAGTATATGTTCCTTTTATTTTAATCTATTTATCTTTCGAAGTTGCATTAGTCTAGATAGAAAAAAAGGGGAAAAAATTCCCTACCGAAGAGCTAAAATAAGTAACCGGATTATTTTAGAAAAAAGTAAAAATCATATTTTTCTGCAATGGCATGTAGATTAAAAACGAATAAAGTGGTTAAAATACATACCATCGCAAATTGCTTTTTAGGGAAAAATCCTAGCCTTACATATTTACATACATTTGTTCAAACAAAAGGATTATAATATTTCATTTCGAGAACTCATTTCAACAGACATTTTTTTCCCCTTTTTTAATCTCGACGACTGTAAAAAAATAAAATAAATACTGAATTTAAAAGGAAAATTGTATGATCGCTTCTACCAACTTCCGTATAACTAAAAATCTAAATCTTTTTCCATTATTATTTCTATTCCTTTCCGTGCCAAAAAGCATGCAATCTTATAACCACACCTTATTCTGCAAAAAGGGGAAAAAAATCCCTACCATCACCATAACGTAATTTTCGTTCGTGACTCTTATATATGAAACATTAATGCTGAGCTTCTCATAAGAATTTAAATTCTCATACGAACCATTCCGTCTTAATACAGCATTGAAAGGCATATCAGAGGTAATTTCCATCCAGTTTTGTAGTGTGCATTATGCATTCATGCAAATAATAGGCAAATGCGTTCTTTATAGAGTAAGAAATCTTACTCTTATTGAGATTAAATTCCCATTTTTGCTTTCTTCCTCTAAAAGTACTTCTGGTTCTTAACCGGGGCCTTTTTTTTTGCGAAAGCAAAACGGCAGTTCGCGGACTTTAAAACTGAAAGTAATCGTTTTTCTTGTGAATCCGTTTTATGGTGAAGGGAAAAGTAATTTACAGAAACGTTACTGAAATTTTTTTTATCTGTTATTTATTTTTTTTTCTATATAAGATTGTTCGGCAAAAAGAAGGATTGATATTAAATAACTCTTAAATTTGATACATTGCATTTAAATAATCTTTATCACTGTTAGCATCGTTTCAACTTTTTTTTTTTTTTTTTTTTTTTTTTAAATACGCCAAAATAATAAAATGGATAATAGGCAATTAGTATCGTCATCCATCAAATAAAAAAATATTGACTTCAGTATTCGCGCAAATTTTAAGGTATGAAATGATTATTATATAAGCCTATACTCAAATAAAAATAACGTAATTGATTATGGTGAAATTAACTTATGCTTGTTAGATTTCTAGTGAAAGTCTGACAAATATATATTGCCTTCAATATTTGAACCAATAAGGTGAAACGATTATCATATCATTTTTTTATTTATTATTATATGTATGTAAAAATAATTTCAAAATGTGTCTCAGATATATGCTTGTGATCCACTTGTTGCTAATTGTTATTCATCTTAAATAAGGAAATCAAACAGATCCATAATTTTCAAACAATTCCACAAATATTTTCTGAAGCTTTAAAATTCTGTTCCTTTTTTAAATCTTTTCTCGAGTAAAATAATTATGCTTTGTATCATACGTTATTTAATTCAATTTGATTCATAATTCTGTTCTTACGATTATATATAGTGTATGTATATCTTTTTGAAATGCAACGTAGATCTACCTCCTCGTAGTGCAATCCGGAAAACGTCAGATATAGCAAAATGATCAACAAACACGGCCTTTAGTGTGGCTCTCAGTGTGAGTTTCTTGGAGTTCTGCAGTGGAACGCAGGTGGTTTGTCCCATTATTATTGGTGGCATTGTTATGACTCTTCTGTGGTCACGATTATCTCCGCAAGCACCTTCACTGAACTAAATTGACTCCTGACTCTATCTATCTCCTGTGCGATAACCAGGAAGAAATGGATATGTCTCAGCTTGTTTCCTGTTCTGCACAGCCTCCTGTTTCTTTATGGAAACGCTATTGGATTGACAAGACATAAGTTGATGGATTAACTCATGCCTATCTTGCTCTTTGTATTTACTTTTTAATGATATCTGTTGTCCTGTAAACTTGCCATTGCAAATAAAAAAATTCCGTTAATAACAAATATATTATTTATTCTTTCAAGAATAAGAATTAGATGTTAAAAGAAATAAAGTGTAAAAACAATTTTCAAAATATGCAAGGAAGATATATATATATATATATATATATATATATATATATATATATAATCTGCAACTGTTTTATTATGCATTAATGTAGTCTATCTCCCTCTAAAACATCTATTCCTTTCCATCCCAGATATTATGGAAATAAAAGCTTGATTAAAGTTATTCCCAGAAGATATAGGGCTTTAACTTTAGATTCATGTGATATTTTTAATTTTTAGCAATGTCATATATGTTTATTTTAATAATTACTATTTTAATAACTACAAATTTTACATTTTGAAAGCATTCTCTACTATTTTAATGCTAATGAAAAATCCTATATAGTTGTTTTCAATTTATTAATCCATTTTTGTTGATATTTCTATTCTTTTTTATTCCTATTTGCAATTCAAGAAGCTATTAAAAATTAATAACCTGGAATTTGTACTGTTAAAATGCTGAATGCTTTTAGCTTCATATGCATGGAAGTTATATTTAGCAGTCTCATATGTTTATTTTAATTATTAAAATTCTAATAATTAACTATTTTCAATTTTTATAACTTCTCTTTTACTTTTATGTTTATGAAAAGTACTATAGAAATATTTTTCCAGTAATTAACTTGCTTCTATTGGTATTTTAGTATTTTATTTCTATTTTATATTTCATGGGATTATTTCAAAATAACTACAAATTGTACTTGTTAATATAAAAAAATTAACATTTTTCTGCACTGAAATATTTTTAAATATTAACAGCTATATATAAAATATTGATCAGTTTTTGTTCACTTATGCTTTAATGAAGTTATATTAGTTTAAATTTGTTTAAGTGATTAGATCTTTCTATATTTTGAATCGTGCTTTGTAATAAATTGAAAGGGTACTTAGATATACTAAACTTACAATTAAAGAATTGTTTAATAAATTTATTTGCTTACTTTGAAAATTATGGTTTATTTACGAAAGCAATATATCAAACATATTAATAATACTTTCATATACAATACATATTTTTCAAATCATTTCATATTTCAAATACATATTAATAATTAAGAAATACTTTCTACTCATTTTTAGTATTTTCATTCTTAATGCTAATTACTTCTTAAAGATGTCGTTTATTTTTATATTTGTTTTTCTTTCATTATAACTTTATGCTCCATATTAATAAATAATTAGTAATATATAAATAAATCATTCCAATTTCTTTTTTCCTGGCGTGCTTCATATGTATTTATTGATTTTTTTGTACACCTTTATAATAAATTGAAAATGTAGATGGATTTATTATATTGCTTCTTAATAAATGCAGTTTTTTTTTCCTTTAGAACATAGTTCTTTATTTAAAGAAATGGTATATTACAGTTAGTCAATTTTAACATTTTCATCGTTAATGTATATTAGTTTTAAAATATTTAGCTTATCTGTTTATTTCTCTTTTGGCTGCATTTCAGTTTTTTGTTCCATTTCTTAAGGAAAAATTCTTCTTCCAATGTTTTTTTCTTTCTGGCTTGAGTTTTTAATTTCTATTAATATTTATTTCTATCATGTATAAATTTATATTTTTTGTAATGAAATCTTTCTGTAATAACAGCTTTATTCAAAAGGATCTTATAATAGTATATGATACAATTGTAATTACCACCTTAAAATGTAAAGTATTCTAAGCATATTAACATGATTTTATAAATTTTTGCATTTCTACAGAAAAGAATTTATTTGAAACTTTCAAAATGGAAGTGGTAATTTCAACATGAGTACATCTATGTTTTTATTATTTATTTAATGAATAGATTTTCTTATTACATCAGTATTTCTATAAATATTTAAAACTTTTAATTGAAAAAAATGATAAATAGTTAGTCATGAAATGTGGTCTTTGTTTAATGTTTATTTTTTATATCTATTAATATTAATTTAATAAAATGTAGGCATAATTGTATTAAAAACTAGTAAATAAATTGGCATTGTTTTGAGCACAATGTCAATAGAATTTAAATGTCAAGTAAGGTAAAAAAAATTTCATTAATGTGCTGCAACAATCAAAATTTTAATATAAAAAATTAACACAGCGCTTATAGAAATATAAAGAACAAAGTTCTATTCAATAATTTGTGCAAAAAAGCTACAATGTAATGAATTACTGAAATAGTAACTGTTGTACTGAAAAAACATTAAAAAATGTACTGCAAAACTGGAAAAAAATTGGAAAATATACAACGCCAATTTTTATCCACAATTTTGAAAACGATCTTAACAATATTACAAAAAGAATTTTTTAAAATATCTTTAAAGAAATGAAAGAAAAGACTGTCACCTTTTCTGAAGAAAAGACTGAAGCATTTGTCGTTTTATTTTATTTGTACTGATTATATTCAAACCAGTTTAACTTTCTTCTGCTCCATAAAACCGTGAACAATATCTGGATATTTACCAACATCCAACAAACAATATCCATCTAATAAACAAGAGCCAAACACCATTGTCATTCTCATGCAATTTGTTTTAGGATTATAAGATACTGTACTCCATCAAATCTGTTCATCTTCTGTTTGATTGTTTTGATTCTAAAATCCTTGAAAAATATTTCTATTTTGAATAATCTTAAATTATCAATAACTAAATAAATTCTAAATATCAAAATCTTCAATAATAAAACAGATATTCAAATTGCCACATTTGCAGAATTAAAAAAAAACTTATATTGGACCATTTAATAACTTTCCCAACAGAAGAATAAATTTAAAAATTTTAGCCAATATTTTCAATTAAAAATGAAACACCGCCAAGATTTTTGAATATATATGTTCCCAACAGCCCAATGGTCATAACGTCAAGTTAATTAATAAAATAGTTATTGTAAATAGAAATTCATCAGTACAAGATTTTTTTTTTAATAATTTTACCAAAAATAGAATAACTAAAATATTTCGAAATTATTCTTAGCCCAAATTAATTTTTAATTTTCATTAATCTTGAAATGATTTTTATTTATTAATTATTATTTATTTTTTGAAATATTTGGGAAAAATCACAAATTATAACAGTGGACAACAGAAGGAAAAAATTGAAATGAAAAGTACAGTCAACAAAATCCATCCATTTATATATAGTATATAGCTATGTATATATAGTTATAAATCTTTTTTAATTTATTCAATATTCAAAATTTATTTATTTATTTTCATAAACTAAACTAATAATGGAAAAGAAATTGAAAGGCTTTTTTAGAAGGAAATAATAAATTCTGCAGAAACAAAATAGCTTCTTACCATGTAGTTTTTAATGTATGCTGCACCATAATAAAATATAAACATCCGTCCATTTACAAATATATACATATACATATAAAGTTATAATATATATATATATAAAGAGAGAGAGATTTATAATTTATAGATATATAGATTTATAATGCTCTCTTTCTCTCTCTCTCTCTCTATGTATATACGAGTACATATATGTATATATATATGTATATAGTCATAAATCTTTTTAAATGGATTAAAAATTAATAAAAGAACTTTTTAAAAGTCTTTGAGGATCTTTTAACTTTAAAATTATTTTTAACTTTTACTTTACTTTATCTTACCATTTATTTAATCAACCTTAAATTAAAGTACAATATTATTTATCTCATTTTTTTCAATATTAAATTGTAAAAAAACATAAAACTTTTAAACAGAAAACCCATTTAAAAAAAAAAATTGGAAGGTTGTTTTAGAAGGAAATAATATATAAATTCTGCAGAAACAAAAGAGTTCTTAGGTGTATAGTTTTACATTTATGCTGGAACTATCAAAATAAAGCATAAAATATAAACATCCCTCTATATATTTATATCTATCTATCTATTTATAGAGAGAAAGAGAGATATTTATATTATTAGATATAGTTAGTTATATAGATTTATAACTCTCTCTCTCTCTATATATATATATATTTTTTTTTTAAATGGATTTAAAGTTAATAAAACAACTTATCAAACGTATTTGGTGATCCTTTAACTTCAAAATTATTTTTAACACGAAGTCTACCATTTCATATATCTTACCATTTGTGCAAGCAAAATTAAACATTTCATTTTTTTTTCAACATTAAAGTACTATTAATTGTTAAAAAAACAGAAAAAATTTTATGCAGAAAATCCATTTAATAGAAAAGAAATTAAAAAGTTTTTTTTCATTATCAGAAGAGGCACATTAAATTCAAGAGCATTCTCTAAATCCTCTTGTGAAGTAGTAAACCGTTAAAGAAAAGATAGAAAATATCTTTTCCCTTCCGATAACGATATTTCAAAAGGAACAAAACGAAAACAAACAGAAGGAAGTGATTTACGAACCGAAGAAATACAAAATATATTTATTCATGAATATATACGTCCCAGGATATGTTCGAGGAGTTTGCCTTTTTCTCGTAACAGCTTTCCACAAATTAAATAAATAAGAGAGAACTGCACAAACAACAAACAACTTAAATGACTTCAATTTTCTCGCGCGCTTTTGGGTCTTTATTTTCCACATTGCCGGCCATTTGGCGAAGAACGAAACAGGGTTGTAAAGAAAATTCGCCAAGATTTACGACCCTCCTACTTTAAGCTGTGTTGGGCTTGAATCATTCCTGTTTATTTTGCAGAGAAATATCTAATTATTTTTGTTTCGATACTTAATCATCCATGACAACGTATTCGATGCAAAAAATATATGCGGTCTATATTATAACAATAAGAAATCTACTTTTTTTTCGAATTATACATTTTTATATAGTACGTAATAAAAATCATGAAGTAAATTTTCAATTATTATTTTTAATTAAATAACATAGATATATATATATATATTTACATATATTATATATATTTATTTATTTGCATCGAATACGTTGTCATGGTAACAAGATGAATTGCGTCTAGTTTTTATTGTCCTTTTCCGAAAATTAAGTATCGAAACAAAAAGAATTAGAAATTCCTCTACAAAATAAACAGGAATGATTCAAGCCCAACACAGCTTAAAGTAGGAGGGTCGTAAATCTTGGCGAATTTTCTTTACAACCCTGTTTCTTTCTTCGCCAAATGGCCGGCAATGTGGAAAATAAAGACCCAAAAGTGCGCGAGAAAATTGAAGTCATTTAATTTGTTTGTTGTTTGTGCAGTTCTCTCTTATTTATTTAATTTGTGGAAAGCTGTTACGAGAAAAAGGCAAACTCCTCGAACATATTCTGGGACGTATATATTCATGAATAAATATCTTTTTGTATTTCTTCGGTTCGTAAATCACTTCCTTCTGTTTGTTTTTCGTTTTGTTCCTTTTGAAATATCGTTATCGGAAGGGAAAAGATATTTTCTGTCTTTTCTTTAACGGTTTACTACTTCACAAGAGGATTTAGAGAATGCTCTTGAATTTAATGTGCCTCTTCTGATGATAAAAAAAAAAGGTTTCAATTTCTTTTCTATTAAATGGGTTTTCTGCCCAAAGGTTTTTTCTGTTTACAATTAATAGTAATTTAATGTTGAAATAAATAATATTGTACTGAATAATAAGTTTGCTTGCATAAAATAAATGACATAATTTGTTGTTAAAATCAATTTTTAGGTTAAAAGTTCATCAAATACCTTTGAAAAGTTATTTTCTTAATTTTTAATCCATTAAAAGGATTTATAACTATGACTGACTAATTTACCTGACTGGATATCATTATATTACATCAAAAGTATGCGATATATATAATTTTTTTTTAAATGAGTCTTGTTGCAAATGATGTTGGAGAAAGTCATGTAACCGTAAACTTAAAATAATATAGAATACTTCATACAATTGTGCTACACAGGAGAAATGCGCCATGAGTGAGCAGCTATAAACTGTTTGAGGGGCAGCATCTGTTTACTCAACGTTAAAAGTCATGAAACAAGTCCGTGTGATAAGATCTTACGAAGGTAGATTTCCAGGGGACCACTGATATTTTTCCTGAGAGAGAAGCGACTGGACAAATAGATTTTGGAGCCTCTGGTTAATAAACAAAAAAAATAATTGTAAACTTTATAACGTAAATAACTAACCTCATACTAATTCTTAAATTCCATAAATATATATCGCGTCCAGAAAATATACACTTATATATATATATATATGTGTGTGTGTGTGTGTGTGTGTGTGTGTGTGTGTGTGTGTGTGTGTGTGTGTGTGTGTGTGTGTACACATCGCAGTTCAGAAGTATATATCATCTGGACATAGATAGATAGATATATGTACATATATATGTCCATACAATATACACTCCTAGATATGTATATGTATCTCCTAGAATGTATGCTAATACATAACATAAAAGTTTTATTTAGTTCTTATGACATGCATGTTTTCAGGAGGTCTCTGTTAATCGTAGTCTGATTTAAGGAGCCTTAATATTAAAGTATGGGGCCTGATGGCCGAGTGACTAGCGCTGGGTGCAAAAGGTTTTGGGTCGATCCCCAGCTGTGCTATGGATTTTTGTAGTGGTTCCGAATCCACTTTATACCATAGGTCCCCGTCTAATATGATCGTAGAGCGTTGGGCTTAGGGCTGACAACCCTACCCCGTAAAAAGAAATGTCATTTCCTGTATCGAAATCTGCCAATAGGCAGACGACCTTGGCCCACCATGAGGCTGTTGCACCACTGATAATTATATATTAAAGTACCATTAATTGTTCGAGATTATTTGATTTTTTTTTTTCAATTCTTAGTGTTAGTTCACACTCTCCTATATATATCATGTTCAAATTTTCAATCGTTAATAAAATACTTTTTATTCATCCACTCAAGTTCAAATACATTTTTTTAACTTGTAGTAGAAGACACTTGATGTTAATTCAGTTTTTTCAAATATTAATTCAGTAATTAAAATTTATTAATTAATTTTAATTTTTTTTTAGATTTAAGTTGCATGTATCTACCAATAGATGGCGCCAGATAAACTTAAAAAAATGAATGAAAATTATTTATAAAGGACTTTCTGCAATATAGTGGAAAGAAAGTACAAATTGACTTCAAAAAATTGTTTTTTAAATAATCCAGCTATTTTTAATTCAACTGGTAGAAGATAACCAAAAATAACAAAGCAACCATTATACTATAACATTAATTTTCATTTTTCATATTTCGAAAAGCGAGTAATAATGTAATTATTTTCCTACGAAATTATACTCAAAAAATTTTAGATTTTGTCTAAATTTACGAATAACTTTATAGAAATACTGTACACAGCATTTTCTAATAAAACCAGAACTAATATTGAACGCCAAAAATATTTATAAAGAAATGCGAAAATTCGTTACTTCTGCCCAAAAAGTGTTGTATAATAATTCAATATATCGGATTTTCCGCAGCAACATGGAAGTTTCGAATATCAGGAGTTCTCGCAAAAGTCCCTATCAGTTTCTTTCAGGTTGGTGTCAGTGAAGAAGAGAGCGCTGTTAGGCGAGAGAAAACTCATTATACATCATTTTCTTCTCATTCTTGACACAAGAACACGCAAAACAACCATTTAGGAAGCAAGGAAAAAAAATCGTAGTGATGCTAACTTATAATTAGATGCTTCTTTTCAGCTAAAAGCAGATCATGTTTCTTCTACTCTTCTTCGGATGTGTTAGGTATTTCAGGGATACTCTGGTAATGTCCACTTAATTTTTATGTTCGTATAGTTCAGTATTGGACAAAAGTTAAGATTAAAAAGTTAAATTGAAAAAAGAAAAGTGAAAGAAAATTCCAATTTTCTTATATTGAAAACTTTTTTGTCAGATTTACTAAAACTAAAAGTATTTTGTGAAATAAAAATCATGTATTAGGTTCCTTGGTTATTAAGTATATTCATATTAAGTGTTAAGTCTTGATATCAAGTATTAAGCTCCTTGGTTAAAATAAAAACCATCGTGATATCAAACAATATGCTCATTGGTTAAAATAAAAAGGATCATGATAAAGCATTGGTTACAATAAAAAGCATCATGATACTTTTAATATTTATTAATATTCAAATTTTACATTTATTTAATACTATGCACATACCTTGAATTGTTGATTTGAGTTAAGACTTTTCTTTATTCTTCTGTAAGAATAGGTTTGGTTTGTCACTCTACGGTCATTTTTTTACACACTTTAGGATAATAAACCAGGATCTACAATTTAACGTGGATTCCAAACCACTAGCAAACATCCATTCCTCAGCCAGGATTTGAACCGGAAGCCTGTGGTACCAAACACCAGAGGGCTAACCAATTGGCCATCAGGCCACGTGCTGTAAAGAGGTTAGCATTGGTTCTCAGCTAAAATTCACATTTTTTGCCTTGGTTAACAAAATACTAATTCTAACTTGTGAATGGAACTCCAAAAAATACTCTGGTTATTTATTCATTTGTTTTGCAAAGTAATGATTATTGTAAATTTTTAGCACCAAACACTGGAATTCGCTATGGAATAAAAAGGCTAAAAAGGCCACTCAAAAGGCTAAAAAAATTATAACAACGAAATTAAATTGTTATTTTAAGCGAGCTTTATTTAGAATGAGATAATTTTTCCCAGTTTTTAAATTAAATTGATTCAAAATAATAAACTGGTTAACTTATGAGGGCAGCGATTTTATTTTGCCTCTAAAATCCCGATAAGGACAATATTTTTAAAAACGTATTTTTCAGAATTATTATTATGAGTACAATATAATTATTATGAGATTATGAGTACAATATTTAGTGAGTTAAATATATTTTTATGACATGAAAAAATATATTTAACACACTAAATATTGTACTCATTAGAGCATAGACTTACCGTAAAGATAGATTAAAAACAACAAATCTTAAGGCTGCTCTAAAGCTGTCCTTGAGGAAAAGCATTTACGGAATAATGACTCCTTCAGAATCATTTACAATCAGGCACTGAAACCTTAATTGAATGAAAACCTCTGATGCTGAAAAGCAAGATAAATACTTTAAACTGATTTAAAAATAATATTTCCAAATAATATAAAGTAGACTGCAGCGCCATGGTGTTTAGTGGCTTGGATCTAAGATCTGCATCATCTAAATTTGAAACTCGGCAAGCGATGTCGAACCAATTGATTCAGTGTCTATCCTGAGTATGGGCACGATGAATATATAGGCCAAATATCATTCTGCTGAGCTCGAAGAGGAGAAAGGAAGTTGAGGATCCCTACCTCCCCCTATTTACCACCCTTGCAGGTATACATTCAAAAATGTGATGGCAAAATTTGTATGACGTGTAGAAGTCAGTCTCCGTACTGCACCCTGGGAAATGTTGAAACAACCATTCTAGTGCCGAATGATATTGCATGTCAAAGTTCGCGACATTCGAAAACAGATAGTAGCAAACAAATGCATAAAACTATATTTACCATATCTCTGCAATGCAAATGAGCAATGCAATCTCTGCAATGCAATTTACTCTTTTTGTTTCCTTTAAGTAAATAAGACGTCAAATCTTATTTTAATTTAAATAAAATGTTGCAGAACTATAGTAGAGTAGTTTGTATTTTGTTTTAACAAAAATTTGTTAACAAACACAATTAAACAAACAACAACAATCCACTTTAAACCATAGGTCTCAGTCTAATAAGACTGTAAAGAGTTACGCATAGGGCTGACAATAAGTAAAAAAATACCTCCTGTCTCGAAATCTGCAGAAGACAGGCAGCCTTATGACCAATTGACTAGATGTCTGGTCATTGGTATCATAGGCTTCAGGTTTGAATCCTGGTGGTGACAGGGACATTTGTTAGTGGTTCGGAATCTACGTTAAACTGTAGGCCCTGGTCTAATTAACCCAAAATGTGCACAGAATAACCGTAAAGCGAGAAACTAAACTAAACTAAGCCAGAAGGCAGACAGATTTCTTTATCATGGGGCTGTGGTGCCAATGAAACAGATACACTAAATGAATTAGTCTACTATAGCTCTGTATTTTATTTAAATTAAAACAAAATTTGATATCTCATTTACCTCAAGAAAACAAAAAGAAAAATTTAGCGTTTATTCATTTGCATCACAGAGATATGGTGATTATAGTTTTATGCATTTATTTGCTGCTACTTGTTTCGAAATGTCTGGACCTTTGACCTGAAATATCGTTCGTCACTAGAATGTACGTAGAGAAACTAGCAGTTCCTCAAAAGAATTAGAAACATTCTTACGACAGACCGAAATCCCCTCGAAATTCCCTCTCTGTTCCTTTTAAAAAAGGATCGAGATTAAACCGAGGAAACATCGCTGCTGACGGACTAATGTCCTTTTCTCAAAAGGCAACTCCTCCCTCTATCGAATTCGGAAACAGGTCATTAGTTGATTGTCAACACATTAGGCCGCATTCAGGACATGACAGATAGAGGCCTCCAAAGTTCGATAATCTTGCTCGCCGCTCTGGACTTTAGTCAATTACCCCAGAGTTCCCATGATCCTGGAGACGGTCCCAGAAACGTCCAAATTAGATTTTCAGTTCTAGGGGGATCACTTACACTGATTAACGGTCTTCATTAGAGAAAGTGAATTAGCAGTACACTGGCTGGCGAGAGCACTGTCACTGTTTGGAGGTAGCGCGCGAATATGCACGCCTAAGTAAACATTGGGCGGATGTTATTGGACATAGAATCCACGCCCAAAATGATATAGCAAAAAGCGATATTTGCGGGGATTCGCCTTATTAAATAAGATGCAAATCTAGTACGTGCTTAAAATTTCCCAACTTTGTGGAATTTGGGTGTGTTGAGCTGTGACAAAATAGATTCAGTTTGCAGATAATTAATTCCGTTCGGTTTCAAGAGAGTATAAGCGCTTGCACATGGTATTGAAAGAGTTATGTCAGAATATGAGTGGGGTTAAAATCGTTGCATTACGTTTAAGTCAATAGAGTTCGCATGATCCCACTTATGGATTATTCAGGTGTCCATTCTCTTGGGATTCGGCTTTTAGTAACAAAAACTGCGTTAATGAAATAAACTGTTTG